>PVLD010018313.1:0-39362 GCA_004027595.1 Dinomys branickii | reverse complement strand
TCCAGTGCAAATTCCCTACTATCTTCTCTATAATTTGGTATTTCCTTTAATGTTTTTGTGTTAACTAATGTGAAGATAACTATGTAATACAACATCCAGTTCTAATTCCCTACTATGTTCTGTATAACTTTGTATTTTCTGTATTGTTTATGGCTTTTCTGGTTCATATGTCTCCATTCTTTTGTCTTTAAAATAAAATTAAAAAAAAAAAAACTCTCCAGGGCAGGATCCTTCTTAGCACAAGATCATCTCCCATCCCAAGTTACCTGTGGTCAGCTCATCAGCCTCTGAGTTTCCCACCAGCCCCTCTCATCACTGTTACACCCAATAAATAGCGCTGGCTTGGCCTGGTTTTTGTCTCTGCCCATCCTGAGGCACTGCCCTCCCCACTCTGCTTCATGCATTACTAAATTTGTCTGTTTCTTTCTTTTTTTATTTTTCTCATTTTGGAGACAGGGTTTCACTATGCAGTTCAGGCTGGCCTTGAGCACACTTTGTAGCACAGGCTGGTCCCGAACTCGCAACAATCCTCCTGCCTCAGCCTCCCAAGTGCTGGGATTACAGGCATGCGCCACCACGCCCAGCTTGTCTTTCTTACTGCATCATTTCCTGGGCCTTGTACAGGCAGTTGGGGATCTTGGCCAGGTCCCCAATGAAGGGAGAATGAAAAGAAAAATAACTTTTACATTATTGTGCAAATTTTTAGTGTAAATGAAAAAAATCTACATACAAGTACCTACTCCAAATCCCTAGCTGCTATTATTTGCTCTGTAGGATGAGGAAAGGGCCCTGCCCTTTCGGGCTGGTATTGTTTCTTCTTCTGGAGCTGGTTCTGTGCAGACACTCTGGAAGTCCATCGCACAGTACATGTGTGTCCTGTGCCCCTGTGCCTATGCTATATTGCTAGTACAAAATGAAAAAGTTGGGGAGAGCCTGGGCTGTGCTGGGGTAGCCCGCGGTCCCAGCACTGGGGAGGATGGGGAGTGTGGGCTGCATTTTGAGATCCTGTCAAAAGAAAAGAAAGCGGAGGCAAACAGCAAAACCTACCCAGTGTACTTCAAAAGGCTTTTGTGAGGATTACGCGAATGAATAACTGAACAGTTAAACAAACACCGGGCACATAGAATATAGTAGGTCTTATGAAGGTTTTTTAATCACATCTAAAATAAAACAACAACAAACATACATACATATAAATGAAACCAGATACAGGGCCTTGTGGCCCAGGAGGGCCTGGCTGAAGAGACAGTTCCCCCAGACCGGGAGGAGCCCAGACCTGCAGTACCTCAAGCCAAAGTGGGGAGAGCAGCCAGACTCCGCAGAGCAGCCAGAGGCGCATCTCTAGGACTTGTAGCACCTCCGAGCACTGAAACTGCTTGGAAGTATGCAGTTTGCAACAACCTTCTATCCAGCCGTATCTTTCTTTGGGTGTGAAACCAATACAAAGCAAGACTGAAATAGCAAGGAAACAAAGAGAACTTGGGGTGCAGTTTCCCCTGAGAGGCCAGAGAGCAGCTCCCTTCTGCGGCTCCCTTGGGCTCCAGCCCCATCCCCTTTGATCTGCTCGCTCTCGCTCTTGCCCTGTGTGGACCTTGTCCCTCCACCTGGATGCCCGTGCTCCACATGCTCCACATGCTCCACACGCTCTGCCCCCTTGCATGCTCAGCTCTTCAGGGCTGGAGCTCTCACCAGCCCTGGGACGTGAACCAGGAAGTGCCAGGCTTGGCTCCCCACTGTGGATCTTGCTCTGGGGTCTGCTGCTCATGCCTGCCCAGGGTGTGCTGTTGGGCTGTGAATGCCCCCGACTGACCCCCGGGCCTCAAGATGAAGGCGCTGGAGCAGATGCTACCCGGGGCTCCTTTCGGCTTGATCACCTTTATCAAAACAGTGAGGACAGAGGCAGTATCTGACCTCCTGTCCGGCTTACAGAGCCCTCGCCTCCAACACTGTCTCATACCAGAGCCTTGTGTTAGGCCCGTGTCACAGACAGCTCTGTCTGTTCACCCATTCTCTTGAGCTCAAACTGAGATAGCACTGTCTTCCCCACTGCCCCGAGAGCAAAGCACCTGGTCGTGAGAGCGGGTCATGAGATGTGTACTGACCAGTGCACACTCCCTGCCAGCTGCTGGCCAGCAGGAGCCATTGCTGGGTGACATAGTTACTCTACACTCCTGACTCCCCCAGAGCTAGATCCTCAGTCTGCCTGCTTTTATTCCCCCTGTAATCCCAGCACTCGGGAGGCTGAAGCAGGAGGATTGCTGTGAGTTCCAGGCCAGCCTGGACTACAAAGTGAGCTCAAGGCCAGCCTGAACTGCAGAGTAAAACCCTGTCTCAGAAAGGCAAAAATTGGGCTGGGGATATAGCTCAATGGCATAAGCACCTGCCTAGCAAGTGCAATTCGATTCCCAGTACAAAAAAAAAAAAGACAAAATAGCTTAGGGGCACAGCGCCTGCCTGGCAAGTGCGAGGTCCTGAGTTTGAGTCGTAGTACCAAAAAAATGACAAAAATAAATAAATGAGAACAAAACTGTAAGTGTGGATATGGGAGAACAAAAAGCAGAACAGCCCTGGTAGAATTCCTGCTCGCTTCTAGAGCACTCCCTGCTTCCTCTAAGCAACGTGTGCTGCCGCTGCCTGCACCAAGCGCTGGATCTGCTGCGTGGGTGCGCATCGCAGTGTCCCTCCCGCGAGGGGCCCGGGCTCAGCATGGCTCCTTCCCTTCATGTGCTTGCAAGAGTGTCAGGGATACTTGGCAGAGACCACAATCTCCTGTTTGTGCTGTGTTCTGTTACGGGGAAATGAACCCAGGCTCCAGACATGAGGCAAGTGCTCTGAGGCCAATGAGCTGTCCTCACCCCTGACTACCTTGTTCTGCACAGCGGCCCGGGGCAGGCACAGGAGGGCCACTGCCAGGCCTTGCTGTTCTGTCTTACGGGTGGGGGACAGTCTCACTGGAGCCTCCTGTGACTGAAATAAGTCTTTTTTTAAAAGCTTACTTTTAAAAAAGAAGGAAAGCATATTAGCAAACACATTCATTTACAAAGTAGCACAAGAATAATACAAGCAATACTGAATCCAGACAAAGTGGTAGGAAATTAACAATGGTTGCATCACATACTGATATCTTCAAAGTGGTTTCTCAGAAAAACAAATGGAGACATGCAAAACTGATCAAATAATTAACCATTAACTGATCCTTTCAATAAAGCGATAGAAGTCAGCGGTACAGCTATGTCAGCTCTCCTGTGTACACACAGGTACATAGTCCCCTTCTTCCTTTTCTCTTTTCCCTCATCCCAGCTGCTCTTTACTTTTGAGCAGTTTCCTTTTATTTCACAATGTCTACCATACTTCTTAAATGAAGAGTCTTACTGTACTTATGTGGTTTTTTTTTTTCTTTTGTCTTTTTGAGACAGGGTCTCACTGTGCAGTTCAGGCTGGTCTTGAGCTCACTTTGTAGCCCAGGCTGGTCTCAAACTCATAACGATCTTCCTGCCTCAGCCTCCTGAGTGCTGGGATTACAGGTGTGTGCCACCACATACTCATGTTAAATGAATGATCTGGCTGTCAGATTCATCACATTTCATTTCCTATGAAAGATAAAAATCAAGAAATGGAGAGTATTTCCCAGAAAAAGAATAGGGGTGATTTCATCATATTTTGTCGGGAGCTGCTGGAGTTGGTTGTTGGCCACGTGTCTGAGGGTGGGACAGACCCAGAGTGCCTCAGGCGGTCACGCTACCTCACTTTTGAAAAAGTATCCTGCCTGGACAGTGACAGTCTTAGTCTTAGACGCTAGGCAGCATTATCTCTCGTGGAACTACTTTGCGAGTGTATAAAATAAACACCGTTAGAGTCAGTGCTCATGCTCATCAGGCAAGAGGTAGCTCCACCTGCCCCGGCTGTCATCTCTGGTCCTTATTTCCTAAATCCTCTCACCGTTTTCTCCCGGGGACCACAGAGAGACCACTGACCCCCACAATATTACAATATTTCTTTCTCTTACACACACACACACACACACACACACACACACAGCTTCAAACCTACATCCCAAACTAGAAAGAAATCTGTTTGGGGGCAGGTTTCTTTTTAATCATAGATATTGTGTCTATAAAAGCATTTTTTTTTTTTTTGAGACTGAATCTCACTATGTAATTCAGGCAAGTCTTGAATTCACTCCAGCCCAGGCTGGCCGCGACCCTCCCAGCTCCCCGGTGCTGGGATTACAGGTATGCACCACCACACCTGGCAAGGCATGCCATGTTGAGAGAAAGATCAAATAACTGGCAATGCAATCTTGGGTAGATGGGCAGAGACTGCCAAAGAAAACCTACTTTCCATATTAGGTATTCTTATGATGTTTGAAAATGTTGCCAGGCACAGCGACATACACCTGTAATCCCAGCTATTTGGGAGACCAGCCTGGGCCACTAAGAGAGACCCTATCTCAAAAAAAAAAAGCTAAACCTGGGGTGTAGCTCAGTGGCGAAGCCCTGGGTTTAATACCCAGTACTAGAGGGTGAGGGGAGATGAAGTGGGAGACCTTGTGCTCCCAGAGACAGAAATCATTCAGTAGACTGTACACAGCCGGGACACCAAGGACCTGCTTTACCTGGGATCCAAAAGACACTGCTCTCAAGGACACCTTGCTCTCTTGGGAACCATCAGGGGCTCTGCAGAGGGAAAATTCATTACTTTTGCTCTTGTTTGCTCCTTTTACTTTGTTGTTGTTGTTTTCCTCTGGGGAGATTGAGACAGGGTTTCACTTGTAGCCCAGGCTGGCCTGGAACTCATGGCGATCCTCCTGCTTCAGCCTCTTGAGTGTTGGGATTATAGGTGTGCACCCCCACACCAAGCTACTTTTGCTCTTGAAGAACTCAAAAGTACTTATGTAACATGACTGAAACATACAGTGAATATTTAAATTTGGGTTTTTTGTTTGTTTTTGTCTTTTTGATACAGGGCCTCACTATGCAGTTCAGGCTGGCCTTAAGCTCACTTTGCAGCCCAGGCTGGTCTCAAACTCACAACAATCCTCCTGCCTCAGCCTCCTGAGTGCTGGCATTACAGGCGTGCGCTACCATGCCTGGCTGTGAGTTTCTCTTGGCCTAGGTTTCCTTGTCTTTGGAACAAGTAAAATAAACTTGATCCTTAAGAAGTCCTTCTGGCACTAAAATACACTATATAAATTAATCTGTAAAATTACTGCTTTTTACTCTGTGAGGCTGAGGCCTGGCTTACATTGAATGTTTAAGTTAAAATTGTTATTATCGCAAAGGACACAGTGCTGGGGCAGAGAATATAACTCAGCGGCACAGTGTTCAAGTGCAGGGTCCTGAGTTTGATTCCTGATACCAAAAAAAAAGAGACACAGTGCCATTAATTCTCAACATCCTCCCCTCACTTTGATCAAACTTATCCCATTTTTCTTCCACTTTCTGAAGTAGTTTGGGATACCCTCTTCTCTGGCCTTTCTAGTTTGCCTCAATGTCCTGAATTAACTCAAAATGTTTACAGCAATTTCTGTCAAATAAAAACATTACAACCAGGAGTGGCGGTGCACACCTGTAATCCCAGCACTCAGGAGGCTGAGGCAGGAGGAATGCTGCGAGTTTGAGGCCAGCCTGGGCTACAAAGTGAGCTCAAGGCCAGCCTGAACTGCATAGTGAGGCCCTGTATCAAAAAGACAAAAAAAAAAAGTTCATGCAGCCAGGCATGGTGTCACACACCTATAAGCCCAGCACTTGGGAGGCTGAGGCAGGAGGATTGCTGTGAAATTGAGGCCAGCCTGGGCTACATAGCAAGACCCTGTCTTTAAAAAAATCCAGAAAAAAAAGAATTGTGATGTGTTATGTGCTTGAACCAGCCCCCAAAATAAATGTAATCACTGTGTACTGCAAACACTAATAGAAACAAAATTTTTAAAGTCACCATATAATTTAAACATTCACTGTATGTTCTGGTCAGGTCCCGCAGTCATGATCCAAACTCTGTCTGCATTTACTCTAGGGGGACAGGGTTGCACATTCTCCGTGGGGCTGCTCCCCTGGTAGTGTGTGGCTTTGCGACTTTCCTGGCCATGCCTGGGCGGTTCTCAAGCCAGTGAACCGGTAGCTGGGCCGGTTCTCAAGGACCCTGGGTGGACAGGGATGGTGGAGAATGTGAGGGAAGTTATTAAGCAACAGGCTGGGCACTGGGTGCAAGGTGCAATCGCTGCAACCTGGAGGCTGAGGCAGAAAGGCTACAAGCTGCAGCACAGCCTGGGCAGTTAGAGAGAGGCTGCCTTGAAATAAAAATCCACAAAAAACCAAAAAAATAAAAAAAATAAAAAAAAATAAAAAAAAAAAAATCCACAACGGTTCTGTCTCTTGGACCACACAATAAGAAACAGAAACTAGAAGTTTGCGTGAACACTAAACAGGAAGTTTCATGAAACTTAGTTTTATTAAGCTTATTATTTTTTAAAATTTAGTCTTGTTTTTGTTTTTTGAGACAGATTCTCGCTATGTATTCCAGGCTGGCCTTGAATTCATTATGTAGCCCAGGCTGGCCAGGAACTCATGGTGATCCTCCTGCCTCAGCTTCCCAGTGCTGAGATCACAGGCATCCACCATAATGCCTGGGTCCTTTGTTTATTTGTTTAAGTTAATAAAAGCATATCCTACTTTTTGTGCCTTTTTTTTTTTTTGAGACAAGGTCTCACTATGTAGTTCAATTCACTTGTAGTACAACTTGAACTCACTACATAGCTCAGACCAGCCTCAGGCACACAGCAATCCTGCCCCAGAGTTTGAAATGCTGGGACTACAGGCGTGTGCCACCACATTCCCCTAAAGCATACTCCAATTTAAAAGTTGACATAAATGCCAGGAAAGTTATGGTACAAACTCACAAATGAACAAACACAGTTTTACAGTTCCAACCTTTACACTCCTACTGCTCACTCTGCATGTCCTGAAAAAGCTGTACAGAAATAATTTTGATAATTTTTAGTTTGTTTTTTTTTTTTTTTTTTTTTTTGGCGGTACTGGGGATTGAACTCAGGACCCTGTGCTTGCTAGGCAAGCACTTATTCCACTGAGCTATATCCCCAGCCCACGATAATTTTTAGTTTGCTTTCAGAGGTTTTCCTCAAAGCAACCTTCTTGGGCTGGAGATACAGCTCAGCTGCACAGTGGCTGCCTGGCAAGCGCAAGGTCCCGAGTTCGATTCCTGATACCAAAAAAAAAAGGCAACTGTCTCCCACCCACACCCACGCCTCCACCCAGGGTCCCACTATGTGTCGATGTGTGGTCAGTTTCTGTCTGGAGGGTGACAGGTCCCAAGGACGAGGTGCCTGTGGATGAAAAGAAAAGCAAGCCAGAGACAGCTATGGGATCAGCGGGCTGCAGCCTCTCGGACTGAAGCCTCTTTACTACCCTTTTATTGGGACACAAACAAAAGGTAGCAACAGGGAAAATGGGAGGAATCATTAACAGGAGCAGCCAGGACAGTGCAGTTTAATTATCACGAGAATGAGACTTGACTTAGCCATCCATGTTGTCATTCCTTGGGGCATAGCTCAGCAAGGCATCTAGTCTTGCCCCAGGGGCTTTCCACAGACAGTGGGGGTCCTGCTTGCATTTACTTTTTTTTTTTTTTTTTTGTCATTTTGACTTTTTGAGACAGGGTCTCACTATGCAGTTCAGGCTGGCCTTGAGCTTACTTTGTAGCCCAGGCTGGTCTCGAACTCACAGCGCTCCTCCTGCCTCAGCCTCCTGAGTGCTGGGATTACAGGCGTTCACTGCCGCACTGGCCTCTTCTCCTTCTTTTCATTGTAAGTCTTGAGTCACTCAGTACTGACTGTCCCAAAGGTGTGTCACTGGTGGCCGTTCTCCTAGAGGATATTATCAGTGTCCCCCCACGTACTTACAGGAATGGCTCCTTTATTTTTCTGTGGGGGATTGAACCCTTTTTCCACTAGGTTGCCCAAGCTGGCCTCAAACTCGCAACCTTCCCGCCTTAGCTTCCGTGGCAGGTGGGGCGACAGCCATGCAGCGCCATGCCAGGCAAGCATGGTTTCTTAATGGCGTCTAAACTGTATTTTAACTCTGTGATCTGCGCTGGATTCCAGACTGGCGCTGCCCCTGCAAGGATAGAATGTGTTGTATCTGTGCTGCCCACATTCCAGCCACCGACCACATGTAGCTACTGAACACCTGGCATGGGGGTCCTGTAAATGAAGACTGGAATTTAAAATCGTATTTTTCTTTTTCTTTTTTTGGTCTTTTTGTGACAATGTCTTGCTATGTAGTTCAGGCTGGTCTTGAGCTCACTTTGTAGCCCCGCTGACTTCAAACTCACAGCAATCTTCCCGCCTCAGCCTCCCAAGTACTGGGATTATAGGGATTATAGCACCACGCCTGGGTAAAATTGTGTTTTTAGTTCATTTAAATTTAAACAGCCACATGTGGTCATGGCCACCGTGTCGGGCAGTGCCATTCTTCCAGACTGGCCTTGCAGTATAACTTCATTTATTACCATGGAGACAGCACCACCACCAGATACTTTGACTTGTGTCATAAAAAATAATAAATGCTTTGGCAAATGTCGCCTGGCATTTTCTTTATTCATCTAAAATACACTACTGCGGACACTTCCAATTAACGCTGTCTGTTAGACACCTTCGTAAAACCTGCACAGTACACAAACACAGCAAGTGGCAGCAGCCCTCAATCCCCGGGACCCTGCCACCTCCCGTGGGCGGAGAGATCCCAAACAGCTCTGTGTACCAGGAGTGGGCAACAGCGTGATTCACGCAGGGACCCAGACCCGCAGGGCCGGCGGAGGGGCCGCTGCTCCTGCAGTTAGCAGACACCGAGGTGAGGAAGCTCCTGGGGAGGCAGCCCTGGGACGAGGTCTTTACAAACAGGAAGCTTAGCTCTGTACCAGGGCTGCGGTCCTAGCGCTCTGGAAAGCTGAGGCAGGAGGACCACAAATTCCAGCTCAGGCCAGGTAAGCCCTGTCTCAAAACAACACTGTAAAAAGGGCTGCAGACATAGGGGGTTCAACCTCCAGCACTGAAAAGAGGGCTCTAATCCTGTGTGTTAACAATGCCTATAAAGTATTTAGATACCTCAGAGCTAAGTAGAAGCCAGGCATGGTAGTGCACGCCTACGATCCCAGCACTTGGGAAACTGTGTTCAAGCCCCGACTGACCTGCATAGTGAGACGTTGGGTCAAAAACCACACACACACAAATCAGTTTTCTTCTTTTTGAGACAGGATCTCTATCCTTCAGTTCATGAGCGTGATGCTTGGGTGTTCATGCCATCTGCATGAGATGTGCCTCCCTCAAACCTTGCTATGATGTTGGCACATTACCTGTCTGACGTGAGACAGGATCTCACTATGCAGTTCAGGCTGGGCTTGAACTCACTTACGTGGCCCATGCTCGCCTCAAACTCGAAACAGTCCTCCTGCCTCAGCCTCCCGAGTGCTGGAGTTACAAGCCTGTGCCACCACGCCTGGCTCACAGATCAAATATGAGCAGAGTAAGGACGATGAGGCACCGCCCACAGACGACTCATCAATTCAGGGCACCGAGTATCTGGGTGAAAGTTTGCAGAGAAGCGCGTGTCACTGCAGACATGAACTAGGGCAGAGGTCACAGCTGGACAGAGGGTTCCATTACTCATCTCTCTGAGCACAAGACCGGTGCTTTAGCGCATCACGGGGTGGATGTGAAATTGAAGAGGGAATGACTCGAATCAGAGCAAACACAGTCTCAGGCACAGTGAACGATTGCACAAGGCAGTGGTCCGTGCCGAGTGTCACAGGACAAGGCTGCACCTTGCTCAAGACGCTGGTGTGCCAAGTCCTTGTGGCCTGGTCCTTATCTCCCTGTGGGAGAGTTCTCTGCTCGCCTTGATGGACACTTTCACCTCCTGGGTTACCTTCCAAAATACACCTGCCCTCATCCTGTGCGTAACGAAAACCTTTGTCAGTGCTCGGAGCTTACCCTGCCCTTTCCCAGACGCTGCCATCGAGGTTGACCAAGGGGCTGAGGTTCCCGGAGATCTCAGGAGGAGACTGAAAGGTTACGCTCTGCACACGAAAGCGTTGGGGCTGGGAGGTGAGGGTCGCAGGGGTTAAGGCATAAACCATAACATTAGAAAGAGTTAAGAATGGTCTCGAATCAGCGATAACCTACAGGGAAGGAGTATGATACAGAGAACAAGCGGCTTTATAATCGGACAGGGCGCCCTTCTAACACCAGCTTTTGTCTGCGCAAAGTGGCTGTGCAGCCAGGCCTGGTGGTGCATGAGGCAGGAGGATCTCCACGAACTCAAGGCCAGCCTGGCAGCCGAACTACGTAGTGAGACCTTGTCAGTGATAGATGATAGATCGATAGATAGGTGATAAAGGCTATGTATGATGATTACGTGCAGCATAATTTTTTATCAGTGATGTATTTTTTATTTAGCACGTATTCACAGTACAGAACGATCACATCTGTCCAGTCTAAGAAGGAGGTCCGCACACGCTGTAACGCACCTTATTTCTCTTTTGTCCCCTTCCTTCTCCCCTCTCCTTGCTCCCTCAACTCTTGATCTCATCTGAACATGCTCTGTTTTTCTTTTTTTTTTCTGGTACCAGGAATCCAACTCAACACCTTGAGCTTGCCAGGCGGGTGCATGTGCCGCTGAGCTGTATCCCTGGCCCCTCCGTTTTTCTATGATCCTCCATTTTTATCCTTTTCCCTTTCTTCCCTCTCTCCATTTCTTCTTCCCCTCCCATTTCAAAAAATTCTCCCTGCCTCCGAATACCCATCCCTCCTTTTGCTCTGTATTTGTATCTTGGGTTTCTCACAGAAGAGAAGTCACCCAGTGTTTAAACGCGTCTAATTTATTTCACTTAACATTAGGTCTGGAAGGGCTTCTACTTATCTACAAATGCCTCAAGTTTATCCTTATTAACACCAGAGTCGTACTTCACTGTGTATAAATACCCCATTTCCTTTATTCATTCATCTGCTGATGGATGCAGGCTATTTCTAAGATTTAGCTACAATACATGGCACACGGGTGTCCTATGTTGCTGATGGATGATGACTGTGACTCTTCCAGGAAGATGCCTAGAAGGGGAAGAGCTGGGTCAGATAGAATTTATATTTTTAGATTTGGTTGGTTGGTTTTTTTGAGACAGGTTCTCACTTTGTAGTGCAGGTTGACTTTGAACTCACTAAGTAGCCCAGGATGGCCTTGGACTTGCGGCAGTGCTGCCTCAGCCGCCAGAGTGCTGGGATTACCAGGGCACTACCTCGCCTACAGCAAGCCCGCCCAGTCCTTGTCAGGGCCCAGGAAGTGTGTATTTGTATCCCATGAAAAGGTATTGGAATCCTAGCAAGTTAATTCCAATCTACCACTCCCAGGGCAACCCATGGCAAGAATAAAAACACTAAGGCATATGTGTAGTTATGGAGAGCCCAGGGGTCCTGAGTCCAGCCGCGATGACAGCCATTTGGAGCAAAGGCTTCAACCCAAGGGCCAAATCCAGGTTTGATCATTCGTGAAGAAGGGAGTGGCTGGAGGATGACTGATTGTGAGCATCCTGGGGGGTAGGTGGGTGCCGTGAGCTGGGCCAGGTAGGAGTCCTGAAATCACCTCTGCAAGGGCAGATTGAAGGACGTGCCGAAAGAGTCATGTGCATAACTCAACTGAGATAGTATCCAGTGTTTTGGGGTCCATGCCTCAGCTGTGATATGTAATCTTTGAAGCCCAGGAAGTCACAGCCTCTATTCTCGAGGCTCGATCCCAACCCACAGTGTAGAGCATTGGCTCACACTTCCCGGCTCACTCAGAGGGAGCATGGGGGGTGGGGTGGGGGAGGTCGGGGAAACAGGCCCGTCTCCGGAGATTACCATCAGCACCTGCCCTAGACCCATATGCATTTCTTAAAGTCAAGTGAAGGGACAAGGAAAAGTCCCAGCCCGCTGAGTACATATCAGTACATGGAAATAGGGTCCGGCTCAGCCACAACAGAGGCAATTCAATTGCTCCTTGTTTTGTGCCAGGAATTGAACCCAGGCCCTTGTGCTTGCCAGGCAGGCGCTTGTGCCACTGAGCTGTATCCCCGGCCCAATTGCTCCTTTTAAAGGAGAGTCCCTAGGGGTTCCTCCACAATGCCTAGCTTATTTTTAGATTTTTGAGAAACTTCCTAAGTGATCTCCATAGTAGCTGTACTAGTTTACATTCCCACTAACAATGTGTGGGAGGGTTTCTTTTTCTATGTCCTCATCAGTAGTATTTGTTATTATTTATTTATTTACTTTTGTCCTTTTCAGACATGGTCTCACTATGCATTTCAGGCTTATCTTGAGCTCACTTTGAAGTCCTGGCTGGTCTTGAACTTAAAACGATCCTCCTGCCTCAGGCTCCTGAGTGCTGGGATTATAGGTGTGCACCACCATGCCTGGTTTATTTGATTTCTTGATGATTGCCATTCTTTGTGAAGTAATATGGTATCACACTGTTGCTATAATTTGCGTTTTTAAATTTTTTTTTTTTTAATCTTTTTGAGACAGGGCCTCACCATGCAATTCAGGCTGGCCTTGAGCTCACTTTGTAGCCCATGCTGGTCTCACAATTATCCTCCTGCCTCAGCCTCTTGAGTGCTGGGATTACAGGCATCTGCCACCACCCCTGGCCTAATTTGAATTTCTTTAATGGCCAGTGTTGTTAAATTTTTTTTCATGTATTTATTGGCCATCTGTACTTCCTCTCCATGGCCACTGTTGTTAAATTTTTTTTCATGTATTTATTGGCCATCTGTACTTCCTCTCCTGAGATGTATCTACTCAGTTTTTGGTTGGGCCTTTTATTTGGGGGTCTAATTTGTGGGGTTTCTTTACATATTCTTGACATAATTCCTCTGTCTGAGGAACAGCTGGCAAAATGTTTTCCATTCTGTAGTTTGTCTTTTCACTCTGTGGGTTGTTCCCTTTGCTGTGCAAAAGCTTTTTAAGTTGATGTGATTCCATTTGTTGATCCTCAGTATCACTTGTGCCACTGGGATTCTGTTAAGAAAGTCCTTGCCTACAACTGTGTCTTCAAGAGTTTCACCTATTTATCTTCCAGCAAGTTCCTGTTGTAACATTTAGATCTGTGATCCATTTTGATTTTAGTGAAGTGCATGGTGAGAGAGAAGGGTCTGGACTCAGTCTTCTGCACTGGTTATTCAACACTCACTACAAAGGCGTCTGTCCTCCATTGGATGTTTTTGGCCCCTTTGTTGCAGTTCAAATAGCTGAATGTGTCTGGGGTTGTTTCTGCTTTCTCTGTTCTGTTTCTTTGATCCTGAGGTCTGTTTTTGTGTCGATACCATGCTGCTTTTATTATAACAGCTTCGTAATATAACTTGAAGCCTGGGATGTTGCTGCGTCCTGCTTTGCTCTTGTTGCCAAGAACTGCTCCAGCTATTCTGGGTCTCTTCTGGTTCTGCATGAATTTTAGAATTGTCTCCTGTGGATGTGTGAGGAGTGCTATTGGTGTTTTGATTGGGATTGCATTAAATCTGCGGGTCTGTTTTTGAAGTATAGCCATTTTGAATGTATCATTTTCTTGCAGCATGGTTTATCATAAAAGTGGCAAGAAATATGCTGAATGTCCCTCAATGGGGACTAATTAACAATCATGGTAAAACCAAGTGGGAAGTCATCCAGGTAGAAAGTCAAGATACAGAACAGTGCACAACATATGCTGCCCTTTGTGGGGAAAGAAAATCCCTAGGAGCACAGAAAACATGAATGCTGGTGGGGTGGGGAAAGGAGGAGAAGCCCCTCTGCACTGCTGGTGGGCGTGTAACTCATCACAGCCACTGTGGAAATCAGCATGGAGTTTCCTCAAGAAAAACAAAAAAAAACCCAAAAAAACTAAAAATGAGCCTGGCAGGGTGGCGCATGCTTGGAATTCCTACTCAGGGGACTGAGGTAGGCAGAGCTTAATGACATCACGGTCAGCCTACACAACATAATAAAACCTTGTCTCAAAAACAAAACCAAGCAAAACAAAAACCACTAAAAATAAAGCTGCTATATGACCAGCTATACCTTTTTTTTTTTTTTCAGCTATACCTTTCCTTGGCACATACCTGAAGAAATTAAATTCAGAGTATTATAGGGATAACTGCACACCGGGTATCCTGTGACACAATTCATAACAGCCAGGATACGGAGCCAGCCTAGACGTCCACCAGCAGGTGAACGGGGATATGTACAAAACTCAGCAGGGAACAAGAATGGAATTATGTCACCTGAGGAAAGTGGGTGGAACTGGAGATGGTTGTGCTGAGTGAAATGAGCCGGGCTCAGAAGGTTCTCCCTAATACGCAGAACCCATAAAACAAAGACATTAATCACGGCGTGGGGGCCAACAGCTGTAATCCCAGCACTCGGGGGCTGAGGTGGGAAGACTGCAGTGAGTCTGCTCCCAGCCTGGGTTGCATAAGTGAGCTCAAGGCCAGGCTGCACTGCCTAGCAAGAACTTGTCACCAGATAAACAAAGGGATCCAGACATATGTGTCCATGGCCTGTAAGGTGACTGTGTGCCCTGTAGGCTACACATAACTGGAGGGGATCGTTCAGAGGAGGACTTTGAGGGCAAGACTGCCTGGGTTTCGATTTCAATTCTTCCAATAACTGGCTATAGAATTTGGACAAATTGTTTAACTTTTCCCTACCTCAGTTTCTTCATCCATAAAATGGTGATATTTGCTTTATTTCCAGGGTTCTTAAGGAGGGTAAATGAATGCTCAAAAGAAGTTGCCTTTTAGGTGTGTCTAATTTATGTCACTTAAGACTATGTGGGAAGCTGAGGCAGGGAGATCACTGTGAGTTCAAGGCCAGTCTGAAGTACATAGCAAAGCAGGGTGTGGTGGCACATGCTGTAATCCCAGCACTTGGGAGGCTGAAGCAGGAGGATCGTTGTGAGTTTAAGACCAGTCTGGGCTACAAAGTGAGCTCAAGGCCAGCCTGAACTGTATAGTGAGACTGTCTCAAAAAGACAAAAAAAGAGAAGTACATAGCAAAAGTTTGTTTCAAAAAGACAAAAAAAGTATGATCTCAAGCCACTTAACTAGAAATGTCCCAAGCTTATCCTACTTTATGGCTGAGTAGTACTCCACTGCTAAAAAACCCCCATGTCTTCTCTATCCATTCATCAGTGGGATCCCCTGCTGGGCGTTTGGGCTGTTTCCCAGACTTAGCTATTACAAACTGTGCTGGTAAAAGCACGAGTGCATACGTATCGCTGCAGTGCGAGGCTTTAATTCTTCTAGGAAGATACCAGGAGGAGAATAGCTGGGATGAATGGGACCTCCAATCCTAGTTTCTTGAGGAATCTCCACCTGATTTCCACAGTGGTTTCACCAGTCTTCACTCCCACCAGCAGTGACGAAGGGTTCTTTTTCCCAAGAGCCCCTCCAGCGTTTGCTATTGGTTGATTTCTTGATAACAGCCATTCTTTCCAGGGTGAGATGGAATCTCAGTGTTGTTTTAATTTGCATCTCTCCAGTGACCAGTGATGTTGAACATTTTTTCATATATTTATTTGCTTTTTGTATTTCTTTATTGGCGAAGTATGTGTTCATCTTAGATACCCATTTTTGGATTGGGTCTTTAACTTTGGGAGGTCTGATTTTTTTTTTAGTTCTTTTTATATTCTACACATTAGTCCTTTGTCTGAGGAACAACTGGCAAAAATTTTTCTCACTCTGGGTTGTCTCTATTCTGTTGGCAGTTTCTTTTGCTGTGCAAAAGCTTGTTAGTAAGATGAGATCCTGGTTGTTGATTCTTTGTGCTATTTACTGTGCAATTGGGGTTTTATTAATAAAGTCTTTGCCTTTGTTCACAAAGTCTTTGTTTTCAAGAATTCTATTTATTCTAGCCAGGTGGTGCGTGCCTGTAATCTCAGCACTTAGGAGGCTGAGGCAGGAGGATCACCATGAGTTCAAGGCCAGCATGAGCTACAAAGTAAGTTCCAAGCTTGACTGAACTACATAGCAAGATCCTGCCAAAAAAAAGAGCTCTACCCATTCTATCTTCCAGCAGATTTAATATTTAGAACTTTGATCCATTTTGATTTTAGTTTAGTACATAGTGAAAAATATAGGTCTAGTTTTAATCTTTGGCATTTGGAAAATCAGTTTTTCCAACATCGTTTATTAAAGCCGCTACCTTTCTTCCATGAAGGTGTTTGGCTCCTTTGTCAGGGGTGCCTGAGTATGTCTGGGGTGGTTTCTGTACTTTCTAATCTGTTCCACTGTTTTTATTGCCAGTACCACTCTGTTTTTAATCACAGTAGCTCTGTACTATACTTTTAAGTCAGGGATTATGATGCCCCCCCGACCTGCCTTTGTTGTCCAGAATTGCTTTTGCTATTCTATGTCTCTTCTGGTTCCAAATGAATTCTAGGATTGTTTTATCGAATTCTGTGAGATATGCTATTGCAACTTTGATCAGGATTGTACCAAAAAATAAAAGTAAAAATAAATTTAAAAAGAAAGGTTTGGGCGCCGGGCATGGTGGTGCATGCCTGTAATCCCAGCACTCAGGAGGCTGAGGCAGAAGGATTATTGCAAATTTGAGACCAGCCTGGGCTATAAAGTGAGCTCAAGGGCAGTCTGAACTGCATAGCAAGACCCTGCCTCAAAAAAGCCAAAAAAAAAAAAAAAGAATTGTACTAAATCTCTATAACCATTTTGAAAGCATGGCTACTTTCACTATGTTGGTTCTTCTTACCCAAGAATAAGGGATATTGTTCTATTTTCTGACATATTCTTTGATCTCGTTTTTCAGAGTACTATAGTTTTCAGTGTAGAGGTCTTTTACATCCTTCGTTAGAGTGATTCCTAGGTATTTCATTTTTTTGGATGCTACTGTGAAAGATGAAGTTTCTCTAATTTCTCTCTCAGTGAGTTTGTTATTTGTGTACAGGAAGGCTATTGATTTTTGAGTGTTGACTTTGTGTCCAGATATGCTACTGAATTTGGTTGTTAAATCTAGAAGTCCTAGACTTTTTGAGATCTTCTATGTCAAGTATCATGCCATCTACAAATAATGATAATTTAACTTCTTTTCCTGTCATTATTCCTTTTATTTCTTTCTCTTGTCTAATTTCTCTGGCTAATATTTCCAGAACTGTATTGAATAAGAGTGGTGATAGTGGACATCCTTGTTCCTGATTTTAGAGCGAAAGTTTTCAGTTTTTGCCCATTTAGTATGAGGTTGGCTGTTGGTTTGTCAAGGATGCTTTCATCAGATTGAGATAAAGAACTTCCGTTCCAGTTTTCTGTAGAGTTTTCATCACAAGTGGGCGCTAGACTTTGTCAAACATTTTTTCTGCATCTACTGAGATGCTCATGTGGTTTTTGCCTTTGGCTCTGTTGTATTACATGGTGTATTACATTTATTGATTTGCATATATTGAACCATCCCTGCATTCCTGGGATGAACCCCACTTGGTCATGGTGTATAATCTTCTTGATGATTTGCTGCATTCTGTTTGCCAGTATTTGTTAAGGACTTTTGCATCTATGTTCATTAGGCAGATTGGCTTATAGGTCTCTTTTTCAGTTGGATCCTACTCTGGTTTTAGTACCAGGGTAATGTTTACTTCCAAAAATGAATTGGGAGTATTGCTCCCCTTTCAATTTCATTAAAGAATTTGAGGAATAGCAGCTTTAGGTCTTCTCTAAATTTTGTATAGAATTCAGCAGTGACTCTGTCAGGGCCTGGGCTTTTCTTTTTTGGTAAGTTTTAATTACATCTTCAATTTCATTGATTGATAATGGTTTACTTATGATTTTATATCATCTTGATTCAGCTTTGGTAATTCATATGTATCTAGGAATCTATCCATTTCTTCTGTGTTTTTCAGCTCAGTGAAATACAGGTTCTCAAAATAGGTATTGATGATCTGAATTTCTGTAGGGTCCCCTGGGATTTCACCTTTTTCTTTCCTAACTGCATGGACTTGAGTCTTTTTTTGATAAGGTTGGCTAAAGGTTTGCCAAGAAACAACTCTTTAATGTATTATTGATATTGTTTTCTTAGTCTCTGCTGCATTAATTCCTGCCCTGATATTTATGAACAGAAATTTCCTCCCTTGTATGAGCTTTGGGCTTAGCTACCTCTTTTTATTTCTAGAAGCTTGAGGTTCAATATTAGGCTGTATATTTGAGCTTGCTCTGTTTCTCTGATATGACAATTTACTGCTATAAATTTCCCTCGTAGGACTGTTTTCATTGCATCCTACAAATTCTGGTATGTTGTACTGGAATTATTGTTTAATTGTAGAAACCGTCTAATTTCTTATTTAATTTCATCTGTGACCCATTGCTCAGGAGGATGTTATTTAATTTCCATATGTTTATGAAGTTTTTGTGGTCTCTTTTACCATTGATTTCCAATTTCATTACACTGTGGTCTGATAATATACATGGGATAATTTCAATTCCTTTGCATTTATTTAAGCATTTTGTATGATGTAGTATGTGGTCTATTTTGGAGAACATCATGTGTACAGCTGAGAAGAATGTGTATAAAATTATTTCTAGCTTTTAACTCTGTATAGTAATTCTCTATATGGTGGCTGGGGATATAGCTCAGTGGAATAAGCACCAGCCTGGCAAGCACAAGCTCCTGAGTTTGAGCCTTAGCACTGGTGCCCTGCTCCAAATTTCTCTGTACAGTTCCTACTGATGGTTATTCAGATCACTTCCACTGTTTTGTTTCCACAAATTCTTGTGCAATAAAGAACAGGGGGTGGTGGCACACACTGATAATTCCAGCACTCTGGAGGCTGAGGCAGAAGGATTGTTACAAGTTCGAGACCAGCCTGGGCCACAAAGTGAACTCAAGGCCAGCCTGAACAGCAGGAGACCCTGTCTCAAAAAAAAAAAAAAAAAAAAAAAAGAGAAAGAGTTGCTTCACTTAAATTTTGATGTTGCCAAGTTGTCTTGCAATAAATATAAACCTATGTATTCTCTTACTAAGACTATATGAGAATGTTCCTACTATAAAAATGTGGATATTTACCAGTCTTGTCAGTGGAATTGGCATCTATTTGCAGTTTTAGAATGCATTTCTATTGTTATGTAGGAAACTGGGAATCTTTTCCAGAATTTAGCCCGGCGTGGTGGCCCACGCCTGTAATTCTAGCCCTCCGGAGGCTGAGACAGGGAGTCTGTCTGTGAGTTTGAGGCCAGCCTGGGCTACATAGCGAGATCCTGTCTGAAAACAACAACAAACTACTGTGATAAAGTCTTTTTAAGCTCAGGGCTTACGAAGGAAGGTCAAATCAGGCGAACGTAGAAGGCGGCCTGAGAGGCAGGTCCGGTAGGACGAGGGGCAATTCTTCCTGGAAGTACATTGATAGTTGTATGCTATAAGTCAACTGCTCAACAACTAGACGTTAACTTAACTGATAAAGTGAAGACATCTGACAGGTTGTAAGGACTTCGGCCGCGCCGAGCGCGACGCCGGCACGTGACCGTCAGTGCAGCCCGGCGAGCTCCAGACTCAGCCGCCCCAGGCCCGGCCCTGCGCTGTGGAGCGGGCGCCTCCCCCTATGGGTGTCCGGCGCCATCTATTGGCCAAACGGGGAAGAGCTGCACTTTCTTGCAGTGCAGGTATTGTGAGGCTCGTGTGGGGCCGTGTCAGAACAAGCTCCAGCCGAGAGCCTGGTTCGGTCCCCGGGGTTCAGGAATGGAACTCAGGACGCTGCGCTCCCAAGGCAGGTGCTGTGCGGCTGAGCCGTATCTGGCCGCCGTAGTGAGTTCATTTCTTCGGACAAAGGGGAAGACTGAACAAAGTGAAGGGAGCTGATTCATGTGTTCTGCGCATTGAATAAAATCGGAAACCAAATACGCGCCTACGTGAGCGAGCTCAAGGGCAGCCTGGACTGCGCAGTGAGACCTGGTCTCAAAACAGCAGCGACAGCAACAAAAGGCAGGTTTGAGCCGGTACCAGGTTTGGGGCACTGGAGCCTCTTGTATTATTATTATTATTATTATTATTATTATTTGTCTTTTTGAGACAGGGTCTCTCTATGCAGTTTAGGCTTCCCTTGAGCTCACTTTGTAGCCCAGGCTGGTCTCGAACTTGCAACGATTCTCCTGCCTCAGCCTCCGGAGTGCTGGGATTACAGATAGGAAAAGAAACGTGCTCTGCAGGGTGAGTCCAGGCCAGCTGGAAGGAGGAGCAGCACACTCCAAGAGCAAGAATGGCCCTGTGAAGGTGCACAGTGGCCTGGAGCTCAAAGGCAGCTGTCCTGTGTCTCCCACGCCTCTAGGCTGGCCAATCAAAAACCTGCTGGAGTTCTCGCTGGAAGAACTGAAGATAGCACTCTCTGATTGCTTCCAAGTGCAGGGCTTTGACAAGTGTTCAGTGAGATGTCCTGGAACTCTCTGACCAACAGGTCACACCCACTTCCTCAGCCAGTCCGCCACACCCAAATTGCCTGCCTCAGTACCGTGCTCTATGTCAAAAAAAAGCTCCAGTAAAGTTTGGACCTTCTTACCTAAGAGTTGCTTCCCTAATTTTTCTCTATCTTCTTTATCCTATCTCTGACAACAGGCAAAGTTGGAGTAGGACGTGAAGGTTAAGTCTTGGCATTTAACCAGCTAACACCTGAATACTGGTCAATACCCTTGTGTGTGTGCACCATCATGGGGATGCTGGGGTCCACACCACACTCTGCAAAGAAGAAAGTCCTGGTGACCTTGCTTCTGCAGCCTGTTGGCGTGAATGAAATGAAAGCAGCTGTCAGGAGTGCATCACTATGCCCCACCCAATACCACTTGATTTCGGCACATGCTCATGAGCCCAGCACTCGGTGGGGGGTCAAGAGATTTGCCACAAGTTTGAGGCCACTCTGAGCTACATAGCAAAAGCCTGTCTCAAGAAAAGCAACATCAATTTTATTCAAAATTGATTTGGCAATGCTGGGATTGAACCGAGAGCCTCCTGTGCACCAGGCGAGTTCTCTACCATTGAGAGCCCTCCCCAAACTCCCAGAATTGTTTTTTTTTGTTTTTTTTTTTAAGCTAGGTCCTCCCTACATAGTTCAGAATGAACTTAAACTCACTATGTAGCCAGGGATGGCCTAAAACCTGCTTCCATCTGATAGAACTGAGACCCACACAGAACCGGACCAGACCTCCTGACACCGAGAGAAGTCTCTTTTTGGGGGAGTAGCAGGGTGCCTAGTGGACCAAGGCAGCCCCTGAGCTGAGCAAAGCGTGGGCTTTTAAACTCTTTTTCAGGGTGGGTATTGGCAGGCCAGAACAGCCCGAGTGGGGGTGGGGTGGGGTGGTGGTGTCCACAGGTCAGAACAACCTGAGGAGGGGGAAGGTGGGCCAGAACAGCCGGAGTGAGGTGAGTTCGTCAGAGTCCTGCCAAAGCGGATGAGGGTGGGGTTGGCTTTTGTGGCCGAGGGGAACTGAAGTGGAACAGGTAAGGAAAGGAGAGAAATACTGAGAGTTAAAGTTTTCCCAAGAGGAGGCTGGCTGCCTTGTGACTTGTCACCATCCTTCTGTCTCAGCCTCCCAGAGTGCTAGGCTTACAGGTGTGTGCCACCATGTCCAGCTTGTGCTTCGTGATTTGTAAGCATACTGCTTTGTGCCTTCAAAAATCAGCTCTGTCCCACAACTGTACAATCGGAAGAAAACTCTGCTGTTTTCTTAGCTCCCACATCGTTTCCCGTATTTCCCTTCCCAGTGACCGCAGAGCATTATCAGGAAGAGCATTTTAGCAGGAAGGGGGAATACAGAGGTGGGGTAGGGGCGGTGTAAATAACATTTACCGTCTGGCCCATGCCCCTCCTTTCATGTTGCTTTGCTTTGCTTTGCTTTGCTTTGCTTTGGGGTTTAGTTTTGGTTTTGTTTTAGTTTTGAGACAGAGTCTTGCTGTGCAGTTCAGGGTGGCCTTAAACTCACTTTGTATCCCAGGCTGGCCTCGAACTTGCAATGATCCTCTGCCTCAGTCTCCTGAGTGCTGGGATTATGGGCGTGGGCCACCACTCCCAGCTGGGTTTAATTTAAATTTTGGTTTTGGTGTTTTGAGACAGGACCATACAAATTTAGGCTGGCTTGAATTCACTATGTTGCTCAGACTGGCCTTGAATTCACAGCAGTGCTCCTACCTCAGCCTCCCAAGAGCTAGAATTACAGGCTTGTGGCACCACTCATGGCTCTCCTTTTTTATTTTTTATCTTTTATTAATAATGTTTGTAGTGTACGATAATTGTATCCATCTCGGGGAGTCAGCACATGTGACATAGAGTAGGGCATGGCGAAGCTGACTGGGGACCTAGATGTGACTTATTAATTACGAGGCCCCGGAACACGTGTGCAGAGCAGTTCCCAAGCCCTGCGCGTGGTCTTCTCCTGAGAACTCGAGCAGGTTCTCGTCAGGATGGCCGAGACCTGACCTCGGCCTGAGGCGTGGGATCCCAGCACCGCCTCGCAGGCCCAGTGTGCAGAAGTTCTCAGGGCTTCCCTCGAGGTCTGTACAGCATAGAAGGAACAGGCCCAGAGGCGCTTGTGCCGGCGGTGCCCCGCGATGCCGCCCCGCGTCCTCCAGGGCGCGCCCTTGTCCAGCTTCTCCCTCAGTCCCGGCTCACTTGGAGGAGCCAGTTTCCTCCCTGTTCTTCACTCTTCCTCTTTCCGCTTTTTTCCAAGTCAGATTTCACTGGTACGCGTTAGATGTACAAAGGGACCATGAGAGACTTCTGTGCTGTACACGACATAGAATGGTGCACTTTCCCCACATTCCCCACCTCCCGCAGCCCCTCCACACCTCCACCTTTTGTTTTTCCAAACACACTTTGGCCCTGCTTTTTGTTCCTTTCACCCAATTCTGAGACAAGAACCAGGAAACCAACTCCAGAAGGAGACAGCAGTGCCACAAACCCCGGGAACATTTATTTGGAGAGCCACCTTAGCAGGCGCTGCGTAACAATACTTCCACAGGACACAGCTCAGGTCCTTCCACGACCTCTTCCCCTTCCCTCCCTCTGCCGTCTGTCTCCTGTGAGCTGCCGTGGTGGGAGACTCCTCTTCCTCGGCCTCCCGCCTTTCCTCATGGCCCACAGCTTCCTCTTCGCTGGCCGCTTCCTCCTCCTCCAAGGCAGAGGATGAGCTGGCCTGCACCCTTTGGATTCCGGGCACTGCCTGCCCACAGACCCTTCGCCCCTGGCTTCCAGGCCCTACGCCGCTCCTGCTGCCGCCTCCTGGTCTGCTGCTGTGAGTCGGAGCCCAATTCCAGGCGTCTGCCGCTGCCTGCCCTGCTCTTCAGGCGTGCAGTGTCCCGGGCGCCATTGCCATGTGGGCTGCTGCATCGGCCTCTGGGAAAGCAACAGGGACTCCCGGAGTTTGCTATCTTCCTTCAGCTTCTCCGATTTGCTGGTACCCTCTCCTTCTCCTCATCTGTCTTAGTTTCTGGGGAAGGTTATCGGGCTGCCCTGGTGTCTGGGCAGCGTGTGATGCATAGAGGAGGCATATATGAATATGTATATTCATATATACATACATACATTTTTGTCTCTTTGTTTTCTCCTTTCCCTCGTCCCATCTGTTCTTTGTTTTTGAACAGATTTCCTTCATGTCTCTTAGTTTATATTCCCACCCTCAGGTTCTTACACCAGTGATACAATACATTGCCTGCACATGTACCGCTGATTTATTTCACTTACGAGTATGGACTCCAGTTTTGACCACTTGCCTACAAAGTCCCCAAAACTGTCTTTCTTTATAGCTGAATAATATTCCATTATACAAAAAATGCCACAGTTTTTTAATCCAGTCTTCTGTGGATGGACACTTGGGTTGCTTCCACATTTTAGTTATTACAAATTACATTGCTATAAACATGGGTGCACATATATCAGAGTGATATGATGTTTTCAGATCTTCTGGGAAAATACCCAGAAGAGGAATAGCTGGTTTGAATGGAACCTCTAGACCTAGTTTGCTGAGAAATCTCCAAACGGCTCTCCACAGTGGTTGCACCAGTCTGCATTCCCACCAGCAGTGGAGAAGAGTTCCTATTTCTCCACCGCCTTGCCAGCATTTGTTATTGGATGATTTCTTAATGCTGGCCAATCTTACTGGGGTGAGATGAAATCTCGATGTTGTTTTTATTTGCATTTCTTGAATGACTAAATATGTAGAACATTTTCTCATATATTTATTTGCCATTTGTATTTCTTTATCTGAGAATTGTGTATTCATCTCAGATGCCCATTTCTGGATTGGGTCTTTGAATTTGGACAGGTTCATGTTTCTTAATTCTTTGTATATTCTATATAGAAGACCTTTGTCCAAGGGACAGCCAGCTAGGGTGTTTTCCCAATTTATGGGTTTTCTTTTCACTTTGCTGGTGATTTCTTTAGATGTGCAAAAATTTTTCAGTAAGATGAGGTCCCAGTTATTGATTCTTTGAAGTGTTTCCCTTGCAGCTTGATTTTTGTTCATGAACTCTCTGCCTACTCCTATGTCTTCAAGATTTTTACCTACTTTCTCTTCCAATAGATTTAGAGTTTCTGTTTTAATATTGAGATCTTGATCCACTTTGACTTGAGTTTGGTGCATGGTGATATACTTGGATCTATTTTCAGTCTTTGGCAAGAGACAAGCCAATTTTTCCAGCACCATTTATTAAACAGGCTATTGTTATTCCAGTGAGTTTGTTCAGCCCCTTTGTCAAAATTAGGTGGCTGAGTGTGTTTGTGGTTATGGCTGCATCTTCCAGTCTGTTCCATTGATCCTCAGGTCTGTTATTTAGCCAGTACCAGGTTGATATTATTACAGTAGCTTTGTAGTATAATTTCAGGTCAGGGATTGTGATTCCACCTGACTTGTCCTTGTTGCCCAGGATTGCTTTTGCTATTCTGGGTCTCTTCTGGTTCCAGATGAACATAAGGCATATTTTCTCTAGATCTGTGAGGTATGCTAATGGTAGTTTAATGGGAATTGCATTAAATCTGCATAACAATCTTGGTAGTATGGCCATTTTCACAATGTTGGTTCTTCCTAACCATGAGCAGGGAATGTTTTTCCATTTATTGAAATACTCATCGATCTCTTTTTTCAGAGTACTGTAGTTTTCATTGAATAAATCTTTTACATCCTTCATTAGTTTGATTCCTAAATATTCCAATTTCTTGGATGCTATTGTAAAAGGTATGGTTTCCTTAATTTCTCTCTCAGACTGTTTGTTGTTTGTGTATAGGGATGCTATTGATTTTTGGGTGTTGACTTTGTATCCAGCTACTCTGCTGAATTTGTCAATTAATTGAAGGAATCTTCTTGTGGAGTTTTGGGGGTCTTCCATGTAAAGAATCATGTCATCTGCAAATAGTGATAGTTTTACTTCTTCCTTTCCTATTCTTATTCCTTTTATTTCTCTATCTTGTCTAATTATTCTGGCTAATACTTCCAGAACTATGTTGAATAGGAGTGGTGACAGTGGACATCCTTGTCTTGTTCCTGAGTTTAAAGCAAAAGCTTTCAGTTTTTGCCCATTTAGTATGATGTTGGCTGTTGGTTTGTCATAGATAGCTTTGATCAGATTGAGGTAAAGGCCATCTATTCCTATTTTTTCTAGGGTTTTTAACATGAATGCATGTTGGACTTTATGGAAAGCTTTTTCTGCATCTATTGAGATGATCATGTGATTTTTGTCTTTGACTCTTTTGATATGATCTATTGATTGATTTGTGAATATTGAACCATCCTGCATTCCTGGAATAAATCCAACCTGGTCATGTGTATAATTTTCCTTATGATTTGCTGCATTCTATTTGCTAGTATTTTATTGAGTTTCTTTGCATCTATGTTCATTAGGGAGATTGGCCTATAGTTCTCTTTCTTAGCTGGGTCCTTCTCTGGTTTTGGTATCAGTGTAACACTTGCCTCCAGAAATGAGTTAGGGAGAATTGCTTTCTTTTCAATTTCACAGAAGAATTTGGGGAGTGTTGGCATTATATCTTCGCTGAATGTTTTATAGAATTCTGCTTTGAATCCATTAGGGCCTGGGCTTTTCTTTGTTGGTAAGTTTTTAATGACATTTTCAATCTCATTAATTGATATTGGGTTGTTCAGGATTTTTGTATCTTCCTGATTCAATTTTGGTAGTTCATACATTTCTAGGAATCTGTCCATTTCTTCTGAATTTTCTATCCCATGGGAGAAAAGATTTTCAAAGTAGGTATTAATGATTTTTTGGATTTCTGTGGGACCTGTAGTGGTTTCATCCTTTTCATGCCTTATTGCATGAATTTTAATTCTTTCTTTTTTTTAATAAGGTTGGCTAGGGGTTTATCAATTTTATTTATTCTTTCAAAGAACCAACTCTTTGATTCATTTATTTTTTGTAGTGTTTTCTTCATCTTGCATTAATTTCTGTCCTGAGTTTTATAATCTCCTTCCTTCTTTGGAGTTTTGGTTTGACTTATTCTTCTTTTTCTAGAAGTTTGAGGTGTAGCATTAGGCTATTTATTTGCTCTTTCTGTTTTCTTTATATGTGAGTTCATTGCTATAAATTTCCCTCTGAGGACTGCTTTCATTGCATCCCACAGATTCCGATAGATCGTATTTGCCTTTTCATTTGTTTGTAGGTATTTATTAATTTCTTCTTTAGTTTCTTGTGTGACCCATTGGTTATTCAGGAGGTTGTTGTCTAATTTCCAAGTGTTTATGGGGTTTTTGGAGTTCCCTTTGTCATTAATTTCCAATCTCATTGCACTGTGCAATATGCATGGGATAATATCAATTCTTTTGCATTTAGGTAGGTATGCTCTATGGGCTAGAATGTGGTCTATTTTAGAGAAAGACCCATATGCAGCTGAGAAAAATGTGTATTCTGATGTTGTGGGGTGGAACACTCTGTACACATCTACTAAATCCACTTGTTCACACCTTTGGTTCACATCTGTTATTTCTTTGCAGAGTTTTTGTCTAGTTGACCTGTCTCTTTGCGTCAGAGGAGTGTTTAGGTCCCCTGTTACAATAGTGTTATTAATTATTTGGTTCTTCACATCTGTTAAGATTTGACTTATAAAGTTTGGTGCTCCAGTATTTGGTGCATAAATGTTTAGGATTGTTATCTCTTTCTCTTGCAGCTTTCCCCTAACTAGTATGTAGTGGCCTTCTTTATCTCTTTTGATTGTTTTTGGATTGAAGTTTACATTATCTGCAAACACAATAGCTACCCCTGCTTTTTTCTGGGAACCTGTTGCATGGAGAATTGTTTTCCATCCTTTAACTTTCAGTCTATAGATTTCTTTTTGAGTAAAACGTGTTTCCTGTATACAGCATATTGTTGGATTTTGTTTCTTAATCCACTCTGCCAGTCTGTTTCTTTTGACTGGTGAATTGAGGCCATTTACATTAATGGTTATAACTGTTCTATGTTGGCTTATTCTTGTGCTATTTACTTGTTGCTTTCCTATTTTTGCTACCTATTTGCTTGCTTGTTCTGCTTAAAGCTTCCTTTCTATTGTTGTTCTTGAGATTGTGGTCTCTTTTTTCTCTGTCAAGAATTTCTTTTAGTGCTTTTTGTAATGTTGGTTTGGCACTCATGAAGTTCTTCAGTTGTTCTTTGCCATGGAAATATTTTATTTCTCCATTGAATTTGAAGGATAGTTTTGCAGGATACATCAGTCTGGGTTGGAAGCTGTTTTGTCTCAGAATCTGTAATACCTCGCTCCAAGCTCTACTTGATTTCATGGTTTCTGTTGAGAAGTCTTCTGTGTTCTGAAGGCTTTCCTTTATAGGTGATCTGTTTCTTTTCCCTAGCAGCTTTTAATATTGTGTTCTATTGCTGGATGTCTGGGATCTTGACTATTATATGTCTGGGTGTGGCTTTATTTGGGTTATGGCTTGTTGAGGTTCTATATGCTTTGTTTAACTGCACTTCAGTGTCTCTTACCGTGTTTGGGAAATTTTCTGCTATTATTTCTGCAAGTATTCTTTTTATATCGTTTGTATTGCCTCCTGCTGTTTCATTGATTCCTATTATTCAGATATTATTTCTTTTTGCCTCATCTTTTAGCTTTTGGATTAATTTTTCCTGGATCCTTGATGACTTTAGGAGATCTTTCCTTTCATGGTTGCTATCTGCCATGCTGTGTTCAAGATCTGAAATTCTATCTTCAGTTTCACTAAAGCAGTTTTGCAAGCTTTCAGTGGAAGTTTTCAATTCCTGGCAATCTCTTTTAGTCTGTTTCATGCATTCTAATTCATTCCTAAATTGTTCATGTAACGTTTCCATTTGTTTCCTATGTTCTTCTATTCTTTTATCTGTTTCTTCTCTATATGTGCAGAGCATTTCTTCCATTATTATTTTCACTTCATTTTTCGCCTGAGAGATTATTTCTGCTTTAATCTCTTCTATGGCCTGATGGAGTTGTTTCTTTACTTCAGATGCGATTGTTTCAGAAATTGCAGGTATGTGGCTTCCTAGTTCTCCTATATCATTGTTTCCTGGACTTGTGCTGGGTGGGGTTGAGTTCTGTGACTGCGTTTTGCTCCTCTGTCTTGTCATTTTGGATGTCAGATGAAAAGTGTGGAGCTACACACTACCCAGACAGCTCACAGAGGACTCTAGCAACCCTAGTTTACCTGGATATGAAACTTCTCCCCAGTTGTTAGCTGACCATGAAGCATTGGGCCCAGGAACCCCAGACGATTGCTGAGGTGCCAGGCTCAGAGCCTCCCTGTGATGGTGGGGGCAAGTTGTCTTGCCAGGCACAGCACCAGCATGGGCCTTACCCATCAAAGGTCCGCTGTGAAGCCTCCTCTACTGTTGCTGTGAAGCTGGGCTCTCTCTCTGCGAGAAACTTCAGGAAAGTCTTGAAGGCTGCCGCTCTGGTGGAGTTTATTCACCTGGCTAGAGTCTCATGGGAAAAGCTGCTCCCGTAGCTCCACTGACCTGGTCTGGCATTCTGCGGGAAAGTGGCGCAGGCGTGGGTGCTCTCATGGCACCCAGGACCAGGCAGAGCATGGTGTACCTCAGAAATGCTGCTCCCTTAGCTCTGCCAAGCTGGTCTTGGGGCTCACTGTTTTAGTTTGGGCTGAACTTGAACTTATTACATAGTTCAGGCTGTCCTCAAATTGCTGCAATCCTCCTGCCTCAGCCTCCCAAGTGCTGGGATCATGGGTATGTGCTGCCATCCCTGGCCAAACTTTCCCTAAGTTTACATGCATGTGAGGCTATTTACAGGAGAATGAAGTCCAGAAGAAGTGGTGAATGTGCGCTGCTTTGCACTTGTTAAATAGAGAACTGTGCGCAGGGAATGCAGGGCACATGGACCCCGGACTGGAGCACCAAATTCTAGGGATTATCACAAGGTCTGGCTTGTGTGGAAGCTCTGGGATGCAGGGTGGTTTCAGCTCATTTGCTGGTTCAGGTTTGCTGCCTCCCTGAGGACCAATGTCTGAGCATTTCCAGCCTCCGTATGTAAAGGACGTCCCTCCCAAAAGAATTTTCTCCCCCAGGAATGAGGATTGAACCCACAGTACACACTGGCAAGTCTCTGCCATAGAGCTGCATCCCCAGCTCCCCAAAGATGGATGATGGCATGCAGAAAATGTTGAGCCAAATAGCCCTTATGAATATTATAGTTCTGGGGGCTGGGAATATAGCTCAGCAGCATAAGCGCCTGCCTGGCAAGCATGAGGTCAGTCATGAGTTCGATTCCTGGTACAACAAAAACTGAAAATTATAGTTCTGGCCAGGGATATAGCTAAGTTGCACAAGCGCCCGCCTGGCAAGCACGAGGCCCTGAGTTCGATTCCCGGTACAAAAAAAGAAAATTACAGTTCAAGTGATTCCAGTTTGAAATAGTGGACTGTCATGGCACATTTGAGATGGCATGTCCTTAACATTTTTGCAGTTAGCATAACACGGGAACGTAAATGACACATGTAACATGTCCATGTCCTCACAAACATTTTACTAAAGCCTAGATTTCATACTAATCATTCCTACATCAACATTTTTTATTCTGCATGGTGAAAAATATTATATATAGTGAAAAGGAAATCTTTTGCCTAGTCACAATCCTTGTCTCTTGGTTTTCTGAGCCAGAGATGACCGCTAATCCCAGTTCATAATATATCCTTTTGCCAAGCGTGTGGCACACATCTGTAATCTCAGCACTTGGGAGGTTGAGGCAGGAGGATTGCTGCGAGTTTGAGACCAGCCAGGGCTACAAAGTGAGTTCAAGGTCAGCCTGAACTGGGTAGTAAGACCCTGTCTCACAAACGCCAAAAAATGAAAAAAAAATTTCTTTTTAAAGACAAGGACAAAGAAGAGCCTAAGACAGCAGGATTTGCTCAAATTTGAGACCAACCTGGTCTACATAGTGAGTTCAAGACCAGCCTGGATGATGGAGAAAGATGGAAAAGGAGGAGTCAGGCATGGCGGCGCACGCCTGTAACCCCAGCACTCGGGAGGCTGAGGCAGGAGGATCATTGTGAGTTCAAGACCAGGGCTGCAAAGTGATCTCAAGGCCAGCTTGAACTGCATAGTGAGACTCTGTCTCAAAAAGACAAGAAGAAGAAAGAGAAAGAGGAGAAGGACAAGGAGAAGGAGGAGAAAGAAGGGGAGAGAGAGGAGGGGAAGGAGGGGGAGAAAGGAAAGAAGGAGAAGGAGGAGGAGGAAGCAGCAGAACTTCCCCATACATTCCTGCATCTAGACGCCCTCCCATATCATGGACAGGAGAATAAAGGCTTGGCGGGGTCCGTTACTGTAACTAGGAGTTCGTGACTCCTTGGTTGGTCTTTACATGCACCTCTTGCAACCAATCACTGAGTAAAGGGAGAGAGCCAGGACTGAAGTCCAAATAAATTGCTCCTCTGTGTGGTCTCTTTTACTTGGAATGGTTCAGTTTAAATGATGGTTTAGCCGGGCATGGTGGTACACATCTGTAATTTCAGCACTCGGGAGGCTGAGGCAGGAGAATTGTTGCAAGTTTGAGGCCAGCCTGGGCTACAAAGTGAGCTCAATACCAGCCTGAACTGCATAGCGAGACCATCTCAAAAAGACAAACAAAACAATGGTTTAGCTGGCCCTGCTGGCACACACCTGTGATCATAGCAGCCTAAGAGGCTGAGGCAGGAGGATCACAAGTTTGAATCCAGCCTAGGCAATTTAGCAGTTTAGTGAGATCCTGTCTCAAAAAATAGAAAGGGGCAAAAATAAAAAAGGGCTGTGGATATAGCTCATTATACTGTGTTCAATCCCCAGTACTATAAAAACAAAGGGAAAAGGTCCTGAAAATGTTAAAATGTTGAGTCTTTCTTACAATTTAAACACGAACAATAGGGAAAGCTCAGTTTACAGGATTCAACCTGCCCAGCATTCCCAGCTGCTGAGGGCCGTGGAAGGAGTAAAGGCGGGCTTTTCTAAGTAGAGTTTTTGCCTGCTAGGCATTCTCTGTTTTCCTTTTAAAGGTTTCTCAGGAAACTCCAGTGTTAGAAGGAAGTGCTGCCTTCGGTTTAATGTTTTACCCGGTGAAGTTCTCCACCCTTAGTGACCCCAGTGACTAAGAGAACAGTCACCAGTTCTTACTTAGCAGATGTGAATTTCACTCATGTGCTGGTTTCTTGTGTCTTCTACTAATTTGCAGTTATAGGTAAAAAAACAATGAAATAATTTCTCAAGCAATCAGCAACGATGCCTTGCTCTTAATTTCCACACTGGCTCCACACAGTGGCCCCTCCTGAGGGCCGTGCAGTGGCTCTGCCCCCTAACGTCCAAGGGCCTCCCCTGCGGCCACAGTGAGTCAGAAGACAGCTACCCCCCAGGAAGGCGGAGGCACGGCAGCCCTTGTTGGTGCAAACAAGGCAGTGAGATGCCTCCCTGCCCCAGGGTTTGCTTACTTTGGGGGTTTTTTGAGACTGGGTCTGGCTGTGTACTCCAGACTGGACTTGAATTCTCTCAATGACAGGCGTGAGCCTCTGTGCCCAGTGTCCCCCAGGTTTTGTGATCATCTCAGGGACTTTTTTCTTCCTTAGATTGTTCTAGGTTTTCTCTCTGGCCTAATTTTGTCCGTGCAGAAACGCCTTCCGAAGGGGCTCTGTGTAGGGCTGTACCTCACGGAAGGAGGCCAGCCATCTGTGCACACCAAGAACGGAAGACGTGTTTCTCCACTTCAGAGATCACTGAACGCTCTTTCTAAAGTGAATCAATTCCTTCCTATGGAAGTTGTGACCAGGTTTGGGGGTGCTCAAGTCTCCTTCTAGAGGTGGTTTCTGGGTTCTTTCTGTGCTGAGCAAAGAAATGGCCGGAACAAGAGCAAACGGCAGTGAAGGTCTATTAAAGGTGGGGAGGAAGCAGGCTGTGCAGAGCGCATTTGCTCCCAGTGCAAGGCGGGAGGGAAGGAGGTGCCGCCCACAGCGTGAGGGCGGCCACCACGCGAGAGGCCACAGTGGCAACATCGCGGCTGCTCCTCAGCTGCGGCTGGGTCTAGGCCGTGCTTCAGGAAACCTGCTCGTTTGCCGGAGAAGTCCACGGGTGAGACCGGAACGGCTCTGCACGGTGCTCTGCAACCATCAGCCACCTTTCCCAGGCAGCTGCGGCCAGGCCCTGCCCTCCGGTCTCATTTCCCCTGAGGGACCCCTGCCCCAAGCTCTTCACGGGGTGCTGAGAGAGTGCAGTCTCCGCCTGTAGCTGCTCCTGGCTGGAGGACTGAGGACTCTGTCTGCTGGACCCTGTGCTGCCCAGTGCTGAGGGCTGTGCAGCTCCCTGGCTGGGCTGAAGACAACAACCATGAGAAGACAACGAGAAAAGAACTAGTGATTTCTGACCTGCCCATCCGACAGGAGAGAGAAAGCAGCCCTACTCTTATGTTGGGGACGTAGGACCCCAACACGAGGAGCGGGTTGGTTCCGTGCCTCCTGTGGAGGACAGAGCAGGCAAAGAGGGAGGTCAGAAAAATTTTTGAAAGCCTGAGAGCCAGAGCTGTAGCAGGATCAGCCACAGAACGTGTGCATTAAAAGACGAGCCTCACTTCGGGTGCCCATCTAAGCTGTGGTGAGGCAGGTCACTAGTGACTGCGCACCTGCCCTGGAGTCGCCCTGGAGTCTGCTTCCTGGAGAGAAGCCTCAGGTCTCCCAGAGGTCCTCAGAATAGCTTTCTTCCTGGTCCTGTAAAAATCTAGTGACCATTTCCCATGTGAGTTTCTTTTTTTTGAGACAGGATTTCACTATTCAGTTCAGGCTGCCCTGGAACTCACTTTGTAGCACAGCGACTCCCCAGCGGGTCAGGGCTATTCTGGAGACAAATGTTACTCATGGTTCAAACTTGCAGCGATCCTCCTGCCTCAGCCTCCCAAGTGCTGGGATTGCAGGCGTGTGCCAATGCACCTGACCTATGCAGGGTTTTGTAGGTTGTCACTACATCCCTGAGGAAGGGCAGAATGGGTTTTCAGAACTAGGAATGCGATGAGGGTCTGGAGGGGCTGCAGGGCTGCCCTTCTTGCCTCCACATCAGCCTTTTGATTTCACAAGGAGACTTTAGACAGATCTCGTGGGGATCCCTTGCAATGAATGACAATCACCTACTTGGGAAGGCAGACTACTCCTAAGAGTTACGGCATTTCCTGCTTGTGGTTAATGGTTTCTTATTAACTAGCAAGCTTCTTCTTTTCAGACTCAGCGTGCACGTGGCGCACCAGAAAGGCATCTTTGCAGCCTGTTTAGATATAAAGCTTCTTGCCTTTCCCTAAGATTGATGCCCAAGTAAGAGCTGCGAGCTCAATTTTTTTTTTTTAAGAGAGTAAGAATAGCAGCCAGGTGTGGTGGCTCACAACTGTAATTCCAGCACTGGGGAGGCTGAGGCAGGAAGATTGTTCAAAGTTCAAAGCCAGCCTGGGCTACGAAGTATATTAAAGGCTTGCCTGAACTGCATAATGAGACTGTCTCAAAAAGGCAATAAACAAATGAATAAATAATAAAATAAAAAGACAATAAAAACAGTACTGAATTTCAAGACAAGATGATAGGAAATTAACAATAGTGATCATATTGCATATTGTTATTTTCAAAGTACTTGCTCAGACTACCAGATACAGGCATGCAAAATTGATGAAACCATTAGGCCTTAACTGTTCCTTTCAATGAACCAATAGAAACTAGTGGTACGATCACCTTAGTGTGTATATATGTATGTTTTTCCTTCTTTCTTTTCTCCTTCTCCACGTTTTGGGCGGAGGTCCCTGGAGGACGGTGGCCCCAGTGACATCAGTGACTGCAGCACCTCCCTTGGTGACCGTCTCGGACAGGGCCAGCTCCGTCAGTGGAGCGACTTCCTCAGGGTCTCAGAGGGGTGGTCATGGGAGTCCTGCCTGCCTCACAGGCCTGGGCCCTCACGTGTTCTTCAGAGCGGCTGACTTGAGGGCCTGTGGGCGTCAGGGGCAGGAGCAGGGGCAGCGCAAGCTTTACAACTACTTCAGGGGTGTCAGAGCACGTGGGAAGCCCGTCTCCTGGTAACCAGAGTGACCTTTTGTCTCGGAATAGCCCTGACTGGTGGGGAGTCTGAGGGGTCTCTGTCCTGGCCTTTGAGTGCAGACATACAAAGCAGTTTCTCTCCCTCTCTATCTCTGTCTGTCTCCGTCTGTCTGTCTCTGTCTGTCTGTCTGTCTGTCTCTCTCCCTGTCTGTCTACCACATGGCACTTAAGCTGTGAGTTGCTAATGTCTCATGAAGAGGGATTTTCCTTGTTTGCTTGTTCTAGTTTGTTTCTATCAGCATGCATCTGCCATAACAGTGCTCGCACGCACTGTGGGGCTTCATGCCATGCGTGACATCACCTGGCTCTTCCCCACTCCCCTCTCCGCCCTCCAACTTCTCTCCTCTCCCCATTTACAAAAGCTTTGCTTCCATTTTACCCCTTTCACTCTTTTTTAATCCCTCTTCTCTCCCTCCCTTCCTCCCTCCCTTGCTCCCTTTCCCATTTGTTTTCTTTAAATTAATTTTATTGGTGCACTTTTGATACACATAATGGCCACATTCACCACAGGGCGTTTGTGCCTGTACAAGCTATTACCTTGATTCTTTTTTTTGTTCCTATTCACCTCCCCTCCCTTCAACTTTATTTATTTATTTTTTTGAGACAGGGCCTTACTATGCAATTCAGGTTGACCTTAAACTTCTATGTAGCCCAGACTGGCCTTGAATTCGTGGCAATCCTCCTGCCTCAGTCTCCTGAGCGCTGGGATTACAGGCGGGCACCACTACGCCCGGCTTTTTAACCCTTCCCTCCCTCCTTATTTACAAAAGCTTTGCTTCTGGTTTTCTGTTTCTCTCCTTTTCCTTCCTCCCCTCCCCTCCCCTCCCAATGAGGATGTTCTTCCTACCTCCAGCGTCCACCTCTGCTTTGCTCTGTTTTTACCCCACTGATCAAGGACACGGCCCAGTGGCACAGCCAGTGGAACCTGCGGTGTGGCCCACGAGGTTTGCTGGGGCTCGTCTTGGGGCCTGGAGAGACAGCCCTCTCAGGTCCTCTGTGCCACCCCGAGCCAGAGGACGAGACCCAAATGGGCCCACAGAGCATCCCTTGTGAGACTCAAAAGTTGGTAGACAGACATCTCTGTCCAGAGCTGGGTGACCCTGGCCTCTTCAGGCCTCTCCTACCCCCAGCCCCTGGCTCACAAAGAGGAAAGGTCACTGGGCTGGGTCTGAGGATGTCCCAGAAGCTGAGATGAAGAGGATAATCCAGGCTTTCACAAAAGAAGTTTGCAAGTTGTTTTAGGTACTTTTCTTGCTGGGACAAAATACCCAACACCCACAAGTCAAGGAAGGAGCGAGTTTCTTAGCTCACAGTTTGTGGAGGGCTCAGTCCAGAGTGGGCCGGCTCCATGGCGGGGTTGCGCCACAGGGGCGTCACAGAGGAGAAGCAGCTCATGGCAAAGCAGGCAGGAGGCAGCAGGCAGGAGGCAGTAGGCAGCAAGCAAAAGCAGCGAAATAGCAAAGCAGCAGCAGCCACCTTCTCTCTGTCCCTTAAACTCCATTCCGTGATGTTTGTGCGCAACCTGCACGGTGAGCAGGGCTTAATCCCAGGACCACACCCCAGCCCCACCCAGCTCAGAAAAGCCCCTCCTACGAGGCGTGGAGCTTTGTGGGGACACTGACTCCCACCACAGAGAGTTTTCAGGAGACAGCAGTGAGAGGCACAGTCAGGGTTTTAGGCGGGTACTTCACGACACACTCAAGAGCGGGCACTCAGAACACCTCTTTATTGTATTATTTTATTTTATTTTCCTTTTTTATTTTTTATTTTGAACAGGGTCTCACTAAATTACTAAATTTCCAGGCTGGGCTCAAACTTGGAACTGTCCTACCTCAGCCTCGGGCGCTGACTCTAGGGTGTGCCCTTGTACTCTCCTTGCGCTGCATCTTATTTTCATGCAGGAAACCAGCTCAGCTAAATCAGAGCTCACAAGACCTCACTGCCACCGGGATCCAAAGGAGAGTTGTCTTGTGGCTGTTGTTTCCTGAGATAGGGTTTCACTATGGAGTTCACCCCAGCCTTTAGCCCAGGCTGGTCTTGAGCTTGCAAGGATCCTTCTGCCTCAGCCTCCCAGGCATATACCACCACACTGGCTCCAAAGCAGAGTCCTGGTGGGGCCTAGCTGGCATGGGCCTGGCTGTGTGTGGGACACTCCAGGAGGCTGGAGACAAAACTGAGAAACCAGGGGCCCAGAAGCCACTGCCCTCTCTACCACGAAGCTACAGGGGCCCTACTCAACATTGCAGAGAAAATATTGCAGGATTTCTGGCATCCCTGAAGCCAGACACCATTCAAGTGCTGAGAAATGCTCGTGGAGTGAAGCAGGACACACCCTGTGGGTTCTGGTAGTGAGGAGGGCGTGAGGCGGTGCTAAAGGGCAGCTGGAATGCACGCTGGGTGCCACAGGGAGGCGTTCAGGGAGACACAGGGCCCTGTGGCACATGGGCCCTGAAGAAGAGCCCCACCCTTAGGGAGGCTGGGCATTTGGGGACAGCGAGCAGGATGAAGACCTGGCCAAGCCCAGGAAGCCGTTTGTGTGCAGCCTGCACTGCACCAGCACTGAGAAGGGTCTGGAGAAGCTCTTCTCTGTGTAAGATCTTCCGTCAGCGCTCCGTCACCCACTTGGCAGCCTGACTACAAGCCCCAGGGCTTTGCCTGCACCACCTTCCCATTGCCCGTGCATGCTGTACAGCCCAGGCCTAGGCGGAAGTGGACAGGCAGCGGTTCCGGGCAGGGTGCTCCATGTGACACTGGCTTCCATCACGGAGGCCACGGAGGAGGCCAGCGCACTGAGGTCATCTTATGGGAAGAAAGGACCCAAGGACAAAGCCAACAGCCGCAGCTATCGCCCCGGGATACTGCCCATGGGCTGAGTGCTGCGGCGGTGTCACCACCCAGAACGGCAGGGCCACCGGGAGCCGGTGTCTGACTCACAGACTGTGGGCAGTACGGCCTGGGGGAGACACAGCTGGTTCGGGAAGTCCAGCACCGGCACGCCAACAACAGGGTCCACCTCGGTTCCTTCAGCTAGGTGGCAACATAGAGAAGCAAGAGGTGGTCCTGGCCAGGAATGTCTCAGTGGCTACCTGGCTGCCAGGCTGCAGCAGGCCTTAGGCCTTTCCAGCAGCCCGGGCTGTGGCTACTGCCTGAGGGCCATCGTGAGTTCCTGGAACCCCCAGTAGCTCTCAAGGCCTTCAGACCCCGGAGCCTATCCAAGTCCTGCCATGTTCCCCCCATCTGGAGCAGGCTCCCATGGGTGTCGTGTACAGTGCAGCCCTGTGGGAGAAGGTGCCCGACACACACCAGCAGGGCTGCAGGCAAGGACAAGGGGCAGCCAGAAACTCCCCAGCAGCAGGGTCCCAGAAGGTGAAAACTGGCAGAGGAAGGGGCTGCAGTCTCCACAGCCAGGATGGAAGAGAGGCGGAGGGAAGGGAGGAAGACCACTGTCAAGGTACATTCTATTAAAAGTCTTACCTTCGACATCACGGAGACAGAAAGGAAACTGTTTTCTGAGGTAGGGGCAGTGGAGAGCTGCTGTATCTCCAGGTAGAAGCAGGTGGACTACTGTCCATGGGGCATGGGCCTGGGGACTGCAGGAAGCCAGAGCCTGCCCGGAAAGACCGCAGGCGGCTCCAGCCTCGTGTCTCAGACATCCGCAAGCTGGAAGTAAGATCTCAGAAGCCGCTGAGTAGGCTCCCAGGAAGCAGACCACCTGCAGGACCTGGTGGGAGTATCCCCCTCCAGGCTGACCGCCAGGGATCCTGGAGCTCTTCAACACCTCTGGGCAGCTGAAGACAGGCCGTGGGCCAAAGAAGATGACTGGGATGGGCACACATCAGAGGCTCGGCTCTGTGGACTTCCTCAAGGGGCAGGGTAAGAAGCCCTCAGCACTCCGTCACGGCCCCCCCGGAACAGCTGAAGGCTCAGCAGGAGTGGGCAGGCTCCAAGGTGACCCTGGGGCTTTCTGGTGGGAGAGAGCTGAGCCTTCCCAGGGGCTCCCAGAGGAAAGGCAGGCTGTGCGGTCAGACAGCATCCAGGAGCAGCTGAAGACAGTGCAGGCAGCAGCGAGGAGAAGCCCTTCAGGTGTGAGCTGGCACCACCAGGGCTGCTGAGGAGACTCCTCCTGCACGTGTCCTGGTGGCCACGCACAGCTGGGAGCTCAACCTCATCCTGCCTCTGTCCCCCAGGGACACCTAGCAGCTGCCGCAGCACCTAGCACACTGGACTCACCAAGCTGTTGGTGGCACCAGTGGTGACCACACTCCACTCACGAGCTGGGTTCCCTGAAATGCATGGAGCCTTGCATGCCAGTTCGCAGCGTCCCTGGCTTTTGTGGCCGCAGGTACCTGTGTGCACACCTACCTAATGCCCCAGAGCCAGGGCCATCACCAGCCAGAAAGAAGGGCGTGCAGGAGAGAGGAGGGTCACGGTCCTTCAGCGCAGTCTGAAGCACCCACCCGTCCTGAGCCTGGACCCCGGGCGGTCTTTGTGCAAAGAGGGTGACAGCTGCACCTGTGCTGGCCACACGATGCTGCACAAGGGAGGGAGTCCCAGTACATCCAGGACAAACAGGGAGAGAAAAAGAGTAAAATTAAAAACCGTTTGGGGGGGCCGGGGAAGATGGCGACCGGGTGAGCAGCAAGGGAGCGAACCTCCTTAATAAACACCACCAGCTCGAGACAGACTTGGTGAGCGTGAATGCCGGAACCTCGGCTGGGAAGTTTAAACTGGGCGTATTTCTCTGAGATGCCGGGGGAGATGTGGTAGGGCGGACCAGGCTGCCGGGGCGAGACGTGGGAAAGTCC
>PVLD010018312.1:0-39352 GCA_004027595.1 Dinomys branickii | reverse complement strand
AAGAGGCTATTTAGATTTCTATAAAATGGCAAAGTTCTTGTATCTTTTTTCTTACTCTTATTTTTCTTTTAAATGTTCATTGCTTATCTAAACATTGTATAGATACTTGATTCATAAGTACTAATACTAAATTTTAAAAATGAAAAACTACAGCACTCGAGAGGCTGAGGCAGGAGGGTCATCATAAGTTTGAGGTCAGCCTGGGCTACGTAGTGAGTTTTAAGGCCAGCCTGCACTATATTGTGAGACCTTGACTCAAAAGAAAAGAAAAATGAGTCTAACATTCACAAAATATAGAGATGCTTAATCCTAATTATGCTGTGCATATGAAATAAATTTGCAGAGTGAAGGATTAGAGGGAATTGGGAATAGAGTAATTATATCTCACCTAACTTCTGGGTAAGGGCCTTGAACTACTCTAGGCCTTGCGGTGCAGGGACAGGGAAACAGCCCTGTGCCTCCCCGCAGTGTGCGCATTCCTACACGCTGACTTAACACATTGCCACCAGCCCAACACACCTCTATTGACCGTCTCATTGGGCAACTTACGCCACTGGTGGTACCAACAGATCTAACCCCTCTTATCAGTCTTTTTACCAATAAAGTTAAATTAGAGCTGTCTGATAGTGAAACATAAATCTCACAGCCTTGTGAATATGGTAAATCAGTTTTCTTTGCTATTATTCCAAGAAAGATTTTATTTGAAGAAAAACAAGGTTTCATATTTTAAAAAGAAAATTGAGCCCAAAATAATGGCACATTCCTATAATCCCAGCACTTGCAAGGCTGAGGCAGGAGGATTGCTGTGAGTTCTAGGCTACATAGTTCAAGGCTAGCCTGAATTACATAGTAAGACCCTGTCTCAAAAAAGAAACAAAAAAAAGAAGTTCAAATAGGGCTGAGGATGTAGCTCAGTGGTATGTGATATATATATCAGCATTTTTTGTTTTATTGATAGTGCCACATAGTAAAATTTTAATACATATTAATCACCCATTGTCACATAAATATTTAAAGTTTTTTCACAAGTACAATTCATGCCGAAAAGTAGTAGTATAAACTAAAATTTTAAAACAATTAAAAAATAAAATTACATTAAATATGGTATACATCATGATGGGAAACTGAGAGGGCTTATAACATTTTCTAAACATTCTAATTACAACCAAATATAAATCTTTACCAAGAAGTTGTTACATCTAGGGTGTTCTTTTGAGGGAAGATTTAGTTTTTATATAATTAATAGCCAGATTAGCATGCCCGATGTCTTCTGCTCTTAAAAAGCTCATTTAGAATCCATAAATGTAAGCAGAATGTCATATTCTTGGATATATACACATCTTTTAACAAATTTATTCAGTTTGCTTTTGATATATTCACTCAATTCAAAACTGCTGAGATTTCCAGATGCTATCTTTTCATGTCTTCACACTTTGGATCTGATCTAATAATGAAATCAAACAAACAGCATCAGTATCTACAGAAAACAATGATTTTCTAAAGTAATCCAAAACTATCACCCAAAATACCAAAAAAAAAAAACCCAAAAACACCTGGCATAGATTCAGGAAAAAGGAACTCTCCACTGTTGCTGGGAATGTAATGCACATCAGAATAGAGGTTCCTCACAAAGCTAAAAACCAACCTATCATCTGAGCTCGCTATACTCTTTCTCAGTACATTACATTCCTAGAAGAATTAAAGTCAACATGCTACAGAGACACCTCATGACCATGTTTACTGCACATGATTCATGAGAGCTAAGATATGAAAGAGCACAGGGGCCCATCAACAGACAAGTAAAGAAAACGTGATATATAAAATTTCATCCAAAAAGAAGCACGAAACCATTCCACTTGCAGGTACAAGAACAGCGCTGGACAGCACTGTCAGACTCTGTTAAGTCAAGCAGCATTTTATCTCTCACCTGAGGAATCCAGGAAAAAATGTTTTAAAGATGACATGGAAGTAAAGGCTACTGGAGAACAGACAAGTGACTGGGATGGGAGACCAAAGTATGTTACGTGGAAAGGAGGAGGTAAGGCGGGGGAGAGATAGCCAAACTACATTACAGGGGTGCATGGATGGACCAGAGGATACCCACTGTTCTGTGTAACACACATTAATGGGAAGACATTCCAACACACGTCTACATTCCCCTACACAGACACCTGTTTTCCTTAAAGCACAACTTATGTCATAATTTTAATTTTTATCAAAGTTGTAAGTTGCATAAGATGTATGAAAAATAACTGAAACTCGCTTCACCTCTGTTTCAGAAGCGACTACTTCCAAGTCCCTTTTAGATGGCGATGTGTACCTCTCAACACACTTTTCAATTACTTCTGTAAATACCAGCAATGGAGTACAAAGCTTCAGTTCCCATATTCTCTCATCTGCAATCCTCACTCCACTTCTAATACTCTCATTCAACACACCCCTGCCCAAGCCACCGGTTTCCTTTGTGATGTATTAACACTTCCACAGTTTAAACCTTTATTATTATGTGCATTACATAATCCACCATTTTCACCTTCTTAAAGAACTGTCCTCTGCGGCCTTTCAAAGCCCTCCGATCTACACCTGCTGTTGTAAGCCTAGCAGTTACACTTCCTGTTACCATTCTAGGGTCTCCACCAGCACCCTAGATTTCTTCTTCTGTTCTTTTGTGCTGCTTTTCCTGTTTCCTGGTCCCTTAATTTCTCTTAGGTTTATCCCCTCGTCCTGAAGCATAATTTTCTTAGTGGCTACTTTAGTAAAAGGCATAGACAAAATTCTTGAGATTTCACACAGTTGAAGATGTTTTTAGTGTCACAATATATGATCCTGCCTAAGAATAATTGCAGAATAATTCCTAAGGATAATTTCTTCCGTGGAATTTTCCAGGTATTGCCTAACAATCTTACAGTTTCAGGCTGTTTCTGTTGAGAAGTCTGAAACTGTTTCTTACCCTTGTATGTGCATGCAAACAGGCCAGTTCCCAGCTAGAGTGTGCCCTTGTCACCATGTGACTTCCAGTCCCTCACCCCACCCATTTCACCCTTCCCTAAGTCACACTGATAGTATGGAGACTTTTTAAAACAGACAGTAATGTACATGGGCAAAAGGCATGAAGGGTCATAGCGGTAGCCAAATTTTTAAATCTGGCTATCCGATGGCACTGAATGATTTAACAGACCACAGAAAGATGAATTCTATGCCAGCAGTGGGGAAAGCTAGAATGTAGCTAATTCTAGGCTCAGTAGCCTATTTCTATTGATTGCTTTCCTATGTTAGTTACTTTAGTAGACAGAATAATTTAATCTGTACATTAAGCTTCAACACTTAATTTTTAATTTCACAGATACGATTATCTTCTTAAGGTAGCAGACAGGTTAATTAATACACATTTAATATGTAGTAATGAACTCATGGACTTAAAAGCCCAAGTCTTTCAATAATTATTTTGTGCCACTTATAGAAAATAAGGACACTACTGTTTACCTTGCAGAACACTATTGTAAAGGGAACATAAAGTAACATGGCAACAAAGGGCACAAAAATGTACTTCCAACAATGTGTCTTTCTTGCAAAGATCAGGAGGCAAGACAGATAATGGTTCAAAAACGCCAAAGAAACAAAATTTGCTACGAAGACTTGGCTGTTCGTACTGCTGTGTTGGATCATTACTGACACCCAGCGGCCTGACTGCAACAGCTAAAATAAAACCAGAAAAGAACTAAGGGGAGGAACTAAGAGCTACAATTTAAAATCAAGATAACCATCAGTTTATTTTCAATAAACTCTGAATTATACTCTGAATTACATTATTAGGAGTGACAGTAAAGTTTTCACGTCATGTTACATCTTCACTTATGAGTAAAGGTAGACACTTGTAAAATAAGAAATCAGGGCTGAAAATATGCTTTTATCTTCTCCAGAGTTTTTCTCATTCGTTTCTGGTGAGACTCCATGCTAAAATCTGGCCTATGTCTTTTCAATAGTCTAATAAACTAAGCCAGTGAGTTCCCAGAAAAATCCCACTAGTCCTTATTAGAACCACTAGCGGTTTTCAATTATGTTTTACTTAATAATGAACTGTGACTAGAATTTTCTTTACAGTTTGATGGCAAACATCATGACTGCAAAATACAAAAGAAAGGAATACAATGGTCTGGAAAGTTAACCAGTACAATAACACACAAATGTTTATGAAATGTATCTTTAGTACAGGAAGATAGGCAGGTAGGCAGACCACTTCTAAATGACCCACAGTGATACATTCTATGTATTCCTGCTGTTATTTCCAAAGCTGCAGATAAGAAAAAAAAAAATCAGACATACTAGGCATTAAAAAACTACTACTGAAGAAATTTCATTTTCTAGCCCTAAGATTATAATTAGAATTTTTATCTTATTATTTACCCTTGTCCAGAGTAGGAAAATTTATAGTAGGAATGATCTTCCGTTTCTCTCTTTAAAACAGAAAACTGTTGCTCTGGCCATCAAGTTTCTAGGCTACGGAAGTACATAATGTGGGCCTTCACTCATATTCATTGCTTTGCATGCCTCAGCCTCCCAAGTGCTGGGATTCAGGCGTGCACCAACATGCACAGCTTTCCTTACTTTTAGTTATTGACAGTAAGGCCTAATATTCACCCAAAAGTTCAAGTATTTGTCAATTACTACATCAGATGGAAATTTGATGTCATAAATAAAAATTATTTTCTAGCTGTGTCATATATATTGACTTGAAGATGCAAATGCTCACCTAAATAGTTTTTAAGAAAAGGTTATAAAGTAATAGAACCAGGTATGAAGTACTTACTGTATTGTTTTTTTCTGACAGCAGAAATAGAGGTAAACAAGAGCAAAAACAGCAATGATATAATAAAAAAATATATAAAGTAAATAGTATGAATGGAGAAGAAACAAAGCCTGAAGAAACGCAATATATTGTGATGTACCTTGAAGCCAGTCTACACCTTCTTGCAGTCCTTCTCCTTTTATGGCATCACTAGCACTGAAATACAACCCATAAGAAACAAATTCACTTCATTATATCCAACTGCATGAATAAAGAATTACAGTTTTGTCATATGAAAAATTAATATATTTTAGTAACATACTTGAGAAAAACTGGTTGAGCTTTGAAACTGAATTGTTTTCATAGTAGTGTAGACTATAGGAGTATTAGTATTATTATATACTAATAATACATATATTTTGCATTATTTGTCTAGGGTTGGAAAAGTCTTTCAAGGCCTTGGGGTTCAATCCTCTACACTTGAGAGAGCAAATAAGCAAAGAAAAAGAAAGGAAGGAAGAGGTGGAGAGAAGGCAGATAGAAACATAAGAGGGAGAGAGGGAAAAAAGAGGAAAGGAAAGGGAAGGGGAAGGGAGGGGGAGGGGAGGGGAGGGGAGGGGAGGGAAGGATGAGGTATTGAAGATATGCATATAAAACACCCAAACCAGAATACTTTCATTGCTTTTCAGTGTTAAGATAGTAAATAAGTATTCATTGTTATACTTTACATACACTCATAACTAAGTTACATAAACTAAAATAACAGTGCAGAGTACTTTTAGAGTATTATATAACCCTTTTGAAAAATACAGACCAATACTTTCTCGTAACAGGTTATTGATCCAATCATTTCCTTGCAACATATGATTGTTTAAAAGTAATTAATATACAATTAATTTTCTTGAATGATTAGGTTTCTCTTAGTGCCTAAGCATCATGTAAAACATTAAAACATAGTACCTAAAAGAATCAATCTGATTATAATAGAAAGGAATTACTTCCAAGGAAATATTTATTAGACTACAAATATGGTTTAACATGGAAATTTTTTTTTTTTTTTTTTTTTTTTGCAGTACTGGGGATCGAACTCAGGACCCTGCGCTTGCTAGGCAGGCGCTTATTCCACTGAGCTATATCCCCAGCCCACCATGGAAATATTTTAAAATAAGACAGAAACAGCATTAAATAGACAACTTTTCAAAGCAAATTACTGATTATATATGGTAATAGCAAAACATCAGTAACTCTACTTATTAAAGAAAGGCCAAGATACTGGTTTTGTCATACACATACATTCCCCAACACTGCGATGAAGCATCCTTTCCCACTGATGGAAGCATCACTGCCCTAAAAACCTTGCATCTTTTCCTAACAGGTTCCAAATGTTTGAAGTCTATCTTTCTTTTCTTCTCTCAAATAAACAAAACAACCTCACAACGAGAGCAGAAGCCAAAGCCTTTATCCTATCCTATACTGCTGTATATTCTATAGCTCCTAGTTGTTTCTCAGTGGCTTTATCTCCTGTTTCTCCATAGATAGCTCTATTCCAGCCAGCCTGGGCTTTCTGCAGTTCCTAAAACATGATCACGTACATTCTCATCCAAAAAAGTGTGTTGTCGTCTGTCCTCTCGATCCGGACAGTGTTTCTGCAAACCTCCCTGCCTTCACGTAGGCCTCGGAGTGGAAGCAGCTCTCAGTGTTCTTTCTCTTATCCTATTTATTTTTCTTTGTACTCCCAGCTGACACTTTATACATTTATTTACTTATTATCTGTCTCCCCAACACAAACACACACACACACACACACACACACACTCCATACCAGGGAGTAAGTGCAAGAACACACAGGAAGAACAATAACACAATTAGGCCCTAAAAATCAAAGTTGACTACATGTTTAATATAATGGGTTAAAAAAAACTACAAAAGGTTTCCTTCAATTTTAGACAAAGCTTCCCTATGACCTTCTCCTCGTATCCATAACCTTAAGCCTACTGTAAGACACAATCAATATTTTACCTATGTGTCACTGAGATTGCCTTTATATGTAAAACTGGAAAAGAAGCATAGATATATTTTCAAATTTATATATGCTTTTAAAAATTGCAAAAATAACAAAGCTAATAAGTGACATACTAATTTGAATTTAGAAAATAGATGGTCAATATGAATTAAAGAGAAACCAAAATTCCAGAAAAATTTGAAAGAAATTGTTGGCATTCTTTGATAAGCGGTCCAGAAAATAGCATTACATTTCATATGTCCTATTAACATCATTGTAGGGGCTGGAGGTACAGCTCAGTGGGCTAAGTGCTTGCCGCTAAGCACTACGGCCCTGAGTTCGATCCCCGGTCCCGGAAAAAAAAAAAAAAAAAAAAAAAAACATGATTGTATTACTTTTTCTCTAGCAGAGAAATATTTAGATATCATAACTGAATAAACTTGTTAAAACTCAACTGTTAATAATTTTAAATTTAAAAAAAGGTTTTTTTCTGAGGGGTGAGGCAGAGGGAAAGGAAGACAAGTAGAGTAACAATATGCCACACGCAGGACACAGTCTCGACGTACGTAAGCATTACATGCCGTAAACATGAGCTAAGATGATCTCAACAAGAATGAAAATGGGGAAAGGGGCATTAAATGAGGACAGAGGGAGGGAGAGGGAAAGGTATTTAAAAAGAACAAGCTTTATTACATATATGTACTCCTTCCCCCAGATGAGTGTAAACTGTATACACTGCAAGCATATACTAATAAAATATTTAAAGACTTTTACTAATTAAATCCACATATTTGAATGTTGTACTTTCTATCAAAGGAGCTGCAATACTTAGCACAATGTAAAAATTAAAAATTATTTTACTTTACAAATAATTTAGTTATGTTTTAGGGAGATATAGTACAAAGGTTCTGTCTTAATATGTTTCTGTATTCAAAATACAGAAGAATCCTATTTTTCTTTGCCAACCAAATAGCACAAGACCTCAACTTCCAATTTAAGAATTATTTTTAAACACTGACTTTTCCTCTGACTGTAAAATACCGAAGTCTGTACTCCTGATACACAGTATTTCATACCTGGGTGGAGTGGTGGAGGCCTTCCTACTGGAGGTTTCAAACATTTCTTTAAGCTCTACTCTATGATTACTTTCAGAACTCATGCTAGTGCATGAAGTTCTTTAGTGAGCTCTATGATCTTCTCGCTTTATATTCTATTTCTTCTTGTACAGGCAGTAGATTCCTCTGCGTCTGTGTCCAACCTTTTCCCTTAGTTACTGTAATTTTTATGGAAAGGGAAAACTTCTGATAAGATGATGTTTTGCAGCAGGGAGAGATAGGAAGGTGGTAGGCAGAAGGGGCCTTACTGAGATACGGTAGGCGCTGAAACACTATTTAATATATAATGTATAGTTATCATTGTTGGTATATTTTGTTAAAAAAAGAATGCTAGAGTTAAATATAATGGTAAGAAACTTTCCCAAATAAATAATGATTAGTAATTTCAGACAATAAGATTTCAATTTTATTAGTAAGATGCAATAAAATCAATACTTTATAACTTTAGCAAATAATTACTGTGTACTTATTATGTGCCAGGTACTATCACTGTTCTAGGGGTTATATAAGTGAAAAAAGTACTGCCAAAATTCACTTCTCAAGGAATTAACACTTTAGTACAGGAAGATAAGACTGTAAATCAAGCCAGCAAACAAACAAACAACAAGAGGTCACATGGTAACAGTGGCAGTCCTCCAGGAAGTACTACAACAAGACAGAAAATTATTTTGAAGAATGATTCAGGAAAGGGGGAAGGCATGTGCAGATACCCTATGATGGGAATGTGCTTGGCTGAGTCCATGTGCCGAAGGAAATCAGTATAATTGAAACTCTATTAATACATAGGTTATTTAAATTATTCTATTGTAAGAGTTCACATTTTTCTACCCCCAAAGGATTAAAAGGATTTTAAACAGTCATCTATTTAGGGATACCTGCAATGCCACAATTCTATAACACAAAATGAGGGCAGGAGAAAAACTAAAAACCAAAAAATAGATCCCAAAGCTTGGAGAATTTTCAGAAAGATGAAATAGAAAGCAAATATAAAACTTTACCAAATATGCCATGGTTTATCTTTGATATTCTCTAAGCACAGCAACTGAGACACTTTTACAGATGTCACTGCATCTCTAAGGTCCATTTTGTTTGCAAAGAATAAGATTGGAATTCGACGATGTTTAATATCTAAAAGAGAAAATAAGACTATCGTCATGCTTCCAACTTTTTGGGTCACTCTGGCCCAAATACTTAAAACTGAAATAAAATAAATTGTTTCACAATTAATTCTTTCTTTCACATAAAAAATTTAAAGACACATAGTGTCAAGCATGTATTTGAGCAATAAGAAAAATACTTTTTAAGTCATCTGTCCTCCAGTTCAGAGCTTTAAGCAAAAATGTATGAGGTTAGAGAAGGAGGCTCGATAAGTAGTTATAGGGAGGCACTCACGAAAGGTCAAGCATCTTACGTGTTTTGTTTGTAATGTGAAACATTTTTGACACTTTGAAAGGTCCAAGAAGGTCAAGTTAGATCTGTGAAGATACCTGAAAAGGTGTTGCCCTTGAAAGAATTGCCAATCACTTTCAAGACTTGGAAACTTACCAAACCACTAAAGATGCCACGGAAGGCAACCTGGGTGTGAGTATAGGCCATGTCAAGGTAAAGGAGTTTCCTGAGTGATAAGAATACTGAACACTCACTTGACTGTTTAAAAGTAGAATGCTGAAAATCCAGATGTGCTTAGTAGTTCTAAACCTATGAAGTTTGGACTCATGGTTATAACATCATTAAAGCTTAGATCTAAATACTTCAGACTGGTTGTTCTCAAAACACTCAAAAATCAAGCCATTTCTACTGAGGTCTAGAACTCAAGATGTTTCAGTTAGAACTCTGCAAAACTAGTTGCACCTCCGTTGGCAGTGAAAATATACCTTTTGAAAGTGGGGAGTGCCAATGTGGGAAATTGATTACTGTTTAGCAACTTTAAAATCTGCCACTTTAAATCTTTAGGAAACATCAAAGGAGAAGTATAAGGAAGGGAAACTGGATTCTGATTGTATTTTTTTTTCATCTATCTAAAAATAAGAAGGTAAACATATTAACAAAATATTTTTTTCCCTGAATGACTTTTTTGAAGATAATACGCCCAACTAGTTCAAAATTCAGAAGACACAAATAGTACATATCTAAAGAATCTCCTTTCCACCTTTCTTTGTCATTGGCTAAATGACCTCCATAGAAAAGGCAACACATTATCATCCATGTCTTCACATCATTGTAAACATATAAATTTCTAGATACAACTATTACACTCTGTCACCATCACACAAACAGTATGCCAATCTCATTATTTCATGTCTACCCTTGTCACTTAATCCATATCTCATGTTCCATATTAGGACATATAGAATGAATAGACAAGGCTCCATTAAGGAAATCAAGGTTCCCCTTGTATTTCAAACAGAACTGCTATTTCATTGTATTGGGCAACATGCAGACGTTTTGTGAGAAAGTGGCAAAATCAATTAAAAAATGCATGCTCAAAATAAATTCTCACCCTAGCCCTGAGACCAGTGAGTTTCTAAATGAGAAGGTCACACAAAAGGTACAGGCCACATAACTTTTTTGAAAATTTGAATGAACTCAAGATTAGATAAAAATACCAAAAATATATACAGTTAAGCAGCTTGAATTATTAGCTCCACACTAAATTCTGTTCCATTTTAAACAAAGCTATAGTTCTTCTCAAGTATCATACTTTTCCAAAAGTCCGAGCACAAAGAGTACTTAATCTTTCTGCTATAACTAAAGCTAGAAATGAAGAGTTCCCCCATACTCACTATAGCAGAAGCTGTGGTGAGGGGGAAGAGGGAGAACAGCCACCAACTGAGCAGTATATGCACACAGGACAGAGTATCAAGGGGCAGTAAGAATGATAATTACATGCAGTTTGACCTCAAAGTACTTCCATGACATAGTACTGAGAACTGGGAGATGCAGAACAGTGTAAAAAAGGGTGTTCACACTTTGATACATAATCATAGAACTCTACCCTTCAGCCCAATAGTTACATTTATTAACTGCCTATGTTGATTTATATGTGTATGTTATGGCATATTTAAAAATATGAAATAAAAAATCCCAACTTGTTAAAACTAGTATGCTGAAAAATACAGCTGACAGAGATTAAAAACAAAAAGATCTGTTTTAAAAGAATTTCTAAAATGAACATGTAAGAAATGCTGTGATAAACACACACACGCACACTTAGATACAAATGGAAAAGCACGTGAAACGATAGGGACCAAAATTAATTTAACAGGTCTAGAAATACACAGACTTTTGCCACCTTTCTTAATTTTCCGTCTGAATTTTTTTCTTCTATTGGCACACATTATTCATATAATCAGGAGAAAAGGACATTTTACTTTTTGAGGAAATAAATGTTAGAGACCAAAATTTGTAAAAATCTTTGATATTTAGAAGTATGGTAACATAGGCAAAATATTTATTATAAACTTTGTGTAACTAGTAAGTTTTAAAATTCAAATTTTAAACAGGAATAAGTTATATAGCATAAACAACACTTTTTATTGATACTTAAAAAAATGTCCATATAAAAATGTCCCAAGGTAGATAGCACATCCTGAAAGATACCACATACATACCTGGATGATTCAGAAGAGTATCAAGTTCTTCTTTAGCCACAACCATTCTTAATTTATCACTGCTATCAATGACAAAAATAATGGCTTGTCCTTCTCTGTACAATACAAAGAGAAAAATTAAAGTTACACTTAATATTTTTCCATATTTATTATCCATCTGTACTTCCTAATTTAGGTACTATCTTTTCCAGTCTTTTGTTCACTTAGACGTTCTCATGTTCTTACCAGTTTATGTGGTTCAGTTATATGTTAACAATTACATATTATGTAAATTATTTCTATTTCTCATAATTTCATATTTTTTAAGATTATGAGTTTTCTGTTTAAGCAATTATAATGTGAAAAATAGTTAACAGACCAAACCTTCTTACATAGATATAATCATCATTCATATTTTGGTATAAATTGATACTTTTCTTTATGTATATTCCCAGACAAATATCCACAGCTATATTTAAAATGGAATCCTGAGGGTGGGGATACAGCTAGGAGGCAGAGTGCTTGCCTAGCACGCAAAAGGCGCAGAGTTAATTCTTAGTAGCGCATAAAAAAAGAAAAGAAAAAGAAAATGAAATGCTGTTGCTTCATACTTTGACTTTCTGCTATAAATTTCCTTGATTTGTTTACATTATGGTCTGTATTATTTTTATATGAAACACTGAAGGTAAACAACAGCACTTCTCCAATATTTTACCATAAGCCATAGTGAGAAACTCATTTTACAGAGATATAGCCAACACACAAGTATGTGTCACTGTATTTGAAATAATGTGAGAGCCAGCTACTGAATTCTTTCTTCAGGATTATGGATTAACTGAAGTCCTTGTGCATACAGGGGACATATTTTAGCATATTGCTTTGCTTTGTATTTCATTAATTGCTAGTGATGTCAATATCTTTCACATATTTACTGGATGTCTATGCTTTCTTTGTGAATCATTTATCCTAATCATATGACCTTAAAGTTCTATTTCAGCAATTAAATGAATAAAAACAAACTCTTTAAATACCATTTTCACTTATCATTTAACAGAATATAATTTAGATTAACATAACCATATATTACTAGTAGGTACACAAACTATAAAATTGGAAACATAGATGAAGAACTTTAAAAATGTTCAATCACTATGATCAAGTGACTTTGTCTCTGGAATTATTCTATGGAAGCATGAACTATGGCTAAGATTTACACAAGATGCTAACTGAGAATTATAATCTTTAAAAACTGAGAATAATCTTCATTTCCCAAAGTAGAATGATTAAACAAAGTCTAGCAAAGCTGTGTAAAAAAATATTATGCAACTATGAGAGTTACATTCGTTGTATGTTTTTCCTGATTTACCCACATTATAGGAAGTTAACTGAAAAAAATAGGATGAAAGTATACATAGTACATAATTTAGATGGCTCCTTTCTCTGTACTTATGCAAAGTCCATGTAAAGGTTTCAAAAAGATGAAACATACCCCAAAGAATAACAATGGTAAATTTATGAGTAGTGATATTTATGGGAAATAATACTTCAATATTATTTTCTAAACTTTAAAAACAGTTTACTAGGGTCTGGGGATACAGCTCAGTGCCATAGCATCTGCCTGGCAAGTGCAAGGTCCTGAGTTTGATTGCCGGTACCAACCCCCACCCCCAAAAGGCAAAAAACAGAAACAGTGTACTCCTTTTAGTTTGTACTTATTATTTTTTACAGTGTAAAAATGGTATACAGAAATTATATAACATTAAGGAATTATATAAGTTTAAAAGTAAACTTCCCTTATAATTCTACTATTCGAAAACAAAAATGCTATTAATAGCTTGGTGCATACCTCACTAACAATTTCTTCTCTCTATATATGTATGTCCTAACAATTTATCTATACTAAGGATGGTTTTTTGACATAACGAGACATGAAAAATGTTATTACAAACAATGCTATAGACAGTCTTCTATGTATACCTTTGCCCAGTAGTCCTAATCATAAGATATTTTGTAAAAGTAAACATGTTTTCCAAAGAATATGAACATTATTCATTTTAACAAATATTGATAAATTATCTGAGAAAAGACATTACATTTCCTCGCACAGGAGCACTCATTTTAACAGTCAAAATAAACACAACAATGGAAGTCAATACCCTTTTAACATTTTAAATCTAATAATTAAAATGTACTTTTCATAATTAGATAAATATTGAGAAAATAAATTTATTATTGAAATTTCTAAATAGTAACTATATTTACCATTCCATTTACAGTTTAACTACAACATTCCTGAATTCATTAATTTCTTTCAGAAAGATTATTTTGGGGGGGATTACCACAAATGGAACTCAGGACCTTGCGCTTGCCAGGCAGGCATTCCACTGAGCTATATCCCCGCCCCTCAAAAAGATTTTGAAAAGGAATTAAAAACAGAAAAAAGGTTTCCTTTTTTAAAATACTGTTTTATGTATTTTTCTTCTTATTAAATGTACTTTTTAAAATAATTAAGTATAAATTTTTTAAAAGCGAGAAATGTTTACTAATTACTTAGAGAATGAATAAAAAATCCTGTATTGAAAACTCAGGCTTTCTTAAAAAAAACAAAAAAAACAAAAAAACAAAACCCTAGGGAACTTAATGAAGAATATCATAGCATGTTACTTTTGCTTTTCCAAACTGATCCTCAAATCTGAAATATTTTTCTTTCTACTTGAGTTTCTTAGGATCTACCTGATTTAAACAGACTTTCACACTTTCAAAGCACTCACTAAAAAGAATGCCTGGAATAATCCTCTCTCGTTCATATATAAGGAATATACTACTTGTTCTTACCTCAGCAGGAAACAGTTAACCAGTAAAATTTAAATCTGATCTTGAGGTCTTTAAATGCCATTTCAAGCCAGGAGTTTACAATGACCAAAGACAGTTTAGTCAAGGAATATTGTTTCATGTTCTAAAACTAAGTTACAGTGCACTTAAATGAAGTGTTCTTAGCAATATGAAAAGTTAATGAATTTATTTTAATATCTCATGCAAATGTTGAGAAGATAAACATATCTAGATGCTAGCAACTTGACAGCTGTTAAAATCTGAAGTAATCTGTACTGAATTTGCATTTACCTAGAACCTCTTACAGAACAAATGACAGTACTATCATTTCAACTAAATTTGGTCAATAATATTTCTGATATATATGCTAAACAGCATATGAGGCTTTAAAGAAATAATGTAACTAGAGACACAGTGATATATCAGAAGAGGTGACTTTTGACCTGGTTCTTGAAACATGAATATATTAATAATCATAAACCAAAAAGAAGCAGGATAGAGAAGGACATTAAAGACAGCAAACAGCACACGCAAATGTCCAATGTGATAAAGGACTTGAAGTATTTGAGAAACAATGTAGAATATGGTTATTTATTTTCTTCAGTTAGTAAATGTGCTGGAATTATATGAAAAATGAACATTATTACACCACAGTCCACATGACCATTTGGATTTCCAACCATCATGTACTATTAAAATGTAGCTATCTAAGTAAGAAACATTCACAAACATACTTACTTATAGTAGTGCTCCCAGAGGTTTCTGTATCTCCCTTGACCTGACATGTCAAACACTGTAAAAGACAGACTGGAGAGAAAAGGGAAGGCAAAGCAGTCATCACTTCACACTCTAACTTGTTTCCAATCAGATCACCATGGCTGCACAGCTTTTCAGATAAAACTTCGCCCAAAGTGAACTTAGTAATCTAAATACGATTTTGCAACAAATAATATATTAAAAAAGATGTTTTCTTTGCACATGAGGCTATGAGGAGTATGGTACATTCCAAAAACTACAGCAGAGGCAGTGGTACAGAAATGTTACTTGCAGTATAAGTAGAAGGCATGAACAGGTAGATCTAATACTGTTTTTTAGCCACAACTTCTCAGTCACAGGGATGACGCAGATTACCTGGATGACTTGAACTTCTCTATGCTGAATCCTATAGTTGGAACTATATCCTGAGACTGAGCCTTTAAGAGAAAAGATAAAGTTTAGAAATTTGCAATTACCAAAGACGAATTTTTCCTCAGGTTAAAAAAAAACTGTCCAGATTTTACATTTCTAAAATATGCCACTGATAGAGTTAAACAAAATTAAAATCTTTTGCAATAGGATCATTGCAAGTTCTTTTTAGAAGTCTGAGGTTTACTAATTATGAATCTGTATAACATGTAAATCTTAATTTACATTGTGCTATCTTAAGCAGTAACCAACAACTTAAAAGTTTTTACCCTGAGTCCATATATATAACTTTCTGGGGTTTTGGTTTTGGTTTTGTGGTGCTAGCACTGAGCCCATGGCTTCATGCGTGTTAGATGAGAACTCTAACGCTGAGCTAAGCCTCCCATCCTGCATGTAGGACCTTCCCCTCTCTCAACAAGTCGTTATTAAGTTTATTCATGTTTGGGGCTGCCCTTATGTCTACATGGTTCCTGCCCCCTAGGAATTTATTACCTAGAGAAGATAAAAAACAGTCGGCAACTTAGTAACAAATGAACACCACTTGGAGCGGTGATAAATACAAAGAAATGGTGGAGACAGCAGAACGGAACTGGTACGGCAGCCTGGGAGAAGAGTGCTGAGGGAAGGAAAAGCTGATCGAGTAGGGTGAGCATGCCAGGGGTGAACAGCGGGGGAGGGAAAAGCTGCAACAAGTTCCTGGTGAAGCACATCTGGTCAGAGGAAGCAGCCAGTGCAATGACCCCCTACCAGGACGGAACTTGTCTCCCAAGAAAGGTAAGCCGGTGTACCTACAGAGTACTGATAGCTGAAAAGCAGTATATGTTGAGGTAAGAAAGGTAGTAGCTTAAATTTCCAGTAGGAAGTTCTGCCTGGAGAATATTGAAAGGCAGCAAGAGTATAAGACGACACCCATGATAAGTCTAAGAGGCAAAGAAAATACACGAAACGGACAACCTAACTAGTCGAATACCTCCCAGCACTTCCACCATCAAAACTGTCCATCCATTTGAACAAAAACCTATCTAATTTCTGACTCAGATGCTCGGAGGTTATTCTTGATTCTTCCCCTTTCCCCTACTGCTTTTCTAATATTCTCTGAGCTTCACTGGTTCTGTTTCAGTAACTTACTTTTGGCCCCTATCATTTATTGCTGAACATTACACTCGCTTCCTAATGGCTCCTAACTGGCTACGTCATCTCAGACTAGTTACTTACGCCTAGGTTTTCTTAAATGTTATATATATTATTAAACGGTGTCTGTAAATAATCCAGTGTTTATTATCATAATCACACTCTCACTGATTTTAGTCAGCGGTATCCCCAGTTTTTTCCAAACTGCTACAGATACAACTCTAAAACGATCCTTCAGTTTATCTTATTGCTTATATGTGAGAATGGGAAAAGTACAGGGGAAATTTTGCCTCACATCACTGTGTTCAATCTGGTAGACGACTTCTGAGTAACTTAACTTCAAATGGAAGACAGAGACTGAAAAGACACGAGCTTGTTCGTCTTAATGTAATGTGTTAATGAGCAGGGTTCCTCTGAGAGACGCCATGCTTTGGTCTTTCTGAAGTTTGTTTATTCAGCTTTTCCTTCTACCCATCCTATGAGTTGCTTTGGGTTTTTTCCAAAAATGTCTTTATTATTTCTTTGAAAAAAATTATTTCCTGTTACTAAGATTCCAGCTTCTCCACAAACTTCCTTTTAACTTGTTGCTCTACTCTTTGGCATAAAATTTATTAACTGTTCTCCTCAAAGTTCTAGTGGAATTAATTAGAAAATAGAAACCACAAATTAATCGGAAGAGAACATATGTGGTCTAGTACTTCTAGATTTATGTGAAACTCAATTTCCTCTGAAGTATCTTAAAAGATAGTCTCTAAACTTTCCTTCCTTTTGTTCTATCTAGGAGCAAATGCATTTGTTCATTCTCTAAATTGGATAAGAAACAATATATGGAAGCAAGGAGTGTAGGAATGAGCCATCTGAGACTACCTAGGGACAGACCAAACAGAAACAGAACAAGATTCTTAGGAGAGACCTTATTTGGTTAGTTTCATTAAGTCTGCAAAAATTATAACTTGTTGCCATCAATCAAAATCCTGATGAAAGCTAAAAAAAAAAAAAAAAAAAAAATCCATCAATATATTCATCTAAGCCAGGTACGGTGGCACACACCTGTAATCCCAGCTGAGACAGGAGGATCATTGCAAGTTTGAGGCCAGCCTGGGCTACAAAGTGAGACCCTGTCTCAAAAAAGACATATATATATATATTTAAATCCCAAACATAATTGCAGGTTATCTGTGATTCAGTACTTAACAAATGAAGTATTCTCATATGCTGAGGAGAATTTAGTAAGTAATTTATCAAATGATATACAAAGTAATTTTAGATTTCTGGGAAGTGGAGAGTATGTCTCTAAAAAATGATAGCTGAAACTAGATTCCCACAAACAGTAATCATGTTAAAATGTCCTCCTTTTCACTCTAGTCACGAGTTTAGAAAACACCAGCAATCTCAGTATATCAATAATAAATATTAGGACAGCTTAGTATCAAATACTAGTATAAGTACAATAACTACTTATTTAGAAACTGATCTTATCTACAAAAAATTAGACAACTATTCTATAAAAGGAGAGGCAGAAGTGTTTTGTAAGGCATTTCCTAAGAGAGTGTTGTAGATTTGTACAGTTATTAAAAATCATGTGCTAATGTGGATGAAAGCTCACACTTGGTTCTTCATGTGTTTAAAATAGGAAGGAAGCAGATGTTATATGTACCTCAGTAACAGAGTTCTGGTAGCCTTTATGGAGGCCTATTCAAGTATTTCTCTTCGGTTACCATTGTCACGTTTTTAAAAAAACAAAACAAAACAAAAAGCAAAGCAAAGCAAACTACTCTGCTCTTAGGACCTGGAGGTCAATTATTCTGAGACAGGACAGTTGCATCAAGATTAGCAGTCAGGACGTGATATTGGAAACTCAGAAAGCTCTGCTATGTGAGCTTTCTTTACACAGAGCCACCTCTCACACAGGCATCATGTGTTGGATGGTCTAGATTTACATATATCTCAGTTACACAATGTTATCTTCAGACACTTACTGCATAAAACCATCCTACCTTCTACTACTGATGGGATGAAACTGTCTAAGCACAGAACTTATAAAACTGATTCCCCTTTCCTTTTGCATTGCTCCTCCACCATAAAGGAAACTAAAAGGAAGGCATGCAACCTAAAGTAAACTTGGCAAATTTGTAAAGATCATTAGGAAAAAATAAAAAAGAATAACCAGTTTAATAATCAAGATTTTCATATCTTATACTACATATTATGGTTCAATGATAATTATTATATTAAAGTACTACAAGAATAGCATTTCATAACAGATTACCAAGCAAAGTAAGTTTGCATATTAACTTTAGCAGAAGATGCATGGAGAATCTAACAAAGATACTTACATTGGAAGGTTTAAGTTTGTTAATGATTGTTGTTTTGCCACTGTTATCTAGCCCAAGGCACAAAACATGAACTTCCTTCTTCCTCAGGCCAAGCAAGCCTGAAAGTCTGTCTAGCAATCCCATAATGTGATTCAAATATTTACAGAGCAGCTGCAGAAAAGAAAAGATTACTCAAAGCCATCTCAAATATGGAAAATATTGGTATATGCATAAAAACTTAATAACTTAAAGACATACAATGACACTCTTAAAAACCATGTTGATGTAGCTTTGCACTCAGTATACAGCATAAGCTGATTATAGAAAGAAGCCTTAACTAAAATGCAGATTGGCAGCTTTTAACCCCTGGCAACACAGAGCAATGTCCTTGAAATAAACTCATATCATATTTCTTAAATATTATAAATATTTAAGAAAAAAATATGGTCAGCCTCAGCATCATGTGGATTCCGTCAAATGTAGAACTTCCAATGTCTATGAATTAGGCAGCAACCTTTCTGTGAAATTTGGAACAATATTCAGGCAATGAGGTTCACACAGAATCTGATGCTGAAGATCAGAAAGTAGAAGGCAGACAAAAAGCAGAGAAAAACTGAGAGTTTAGTTACATAAATGACCTGAGGCCACATCTGTGTCACATTTTTCTATAATAAAATAAAATCCTTTTTTTTTTTTTTTTTTTTGCTTATGTGGTTACTTCCAGTTTGGGGAGGGTTTTCTGTCAGTAGAAGTAAAACAATTGTGATATATTTTATCCTTATCTTCCCTTATCTTTTGGTAAATAACATATTTTGGTAAATAACTACAAAATCATTTGCGAATAAATTCACACATGAACAATTTTATGACTTTATTAGATAGCTCTTTTCTTAATTGTAACTTAACTGAAACATCTTATTGCTATTTAAAAAAAGGACACTAGTATGGAATCAGAAAATGAATACAAATTTTAGACTATAATTTAGTTTTCTCAAATACTATAAAAGTCATTTTGTTAACCTACTCCTATTATTTGCTTGATTGTGTCTATTTTTAGGGGGAAAAAATCTGAGTTGGTCGTAAGTATTTTGAAGTTAATTAACAATGCTATGTTGCATTTTTATAGCTATTCATATCCATCTATGGCATTATCAAATTCAAATTTCAGGTCTCCAAATCAAACTTTTAAAGAAGCTTGCCTGGCTCCATTACCTCCCTCCCCTCACACAGCACTACATGACAGGAAAAGGGAAATAATCCTTTTGCCAATCATCAAGTGATATACGCAATGCTAAAATACAACTGTGTACCAAATATTTCCAATTACTTTCTAAACCTTCATTTTTAAAGTTCTCTAAACATTAATCTCATTTAATTGATTTATTACCATCTTCATAAAAGTTTCCATAAATTTATCGTCTGATACTTCCATCCCAGGCAAGGCTAGACCTTGAAGGATATAAGGCTAAAGTAACTCAAACTATAGAAAGCTTTCAGGAAAACTACATCTCAAAAGAAGCTGCATAACTGACCATTTGCTAAGGCTCCTTGGTATATCACTGTGGAAACAAGTTTTAAAACTGAATTTCAATGATAAGCAGAGACCAAAAAGTACTGGGCCCTAGTGGTAGGACCTATAAATACAGCCATCTTTCTCTTATCCAGGGGATGGGCTTGACTTCTGGTACTTGGATTTGTGCCAAGTGAACCATCACTTTCTTCACAATAAAAGTTGAAATCCCATTCAAAACATTTCTTTGAATTTCAGCCGAAGGACTGATTTTGGAGACTCTTTTTTAAAATAACTTTCTGATATCAAATAATTCACAAAGATAATTTTAATTCAAAGTAATTTTTATTACTTAATTGATAAAAATGTATACTTCTTGTTTTTCACTCTCCAGGGAATTTTGAATGTATTTTGAGAACTGTAACTACTTCTCACATCTTGCTCTCTGACCATCTACTATAAAGCACTGATGGTTATCAGGCTGGTACTTAAATATTCACTTTTGTAGTATCTTTTATTTTGACTTCCCGTTCTTTTTCTACGGATTGTTAAACATATTATTGAAACATTCTGAGATATACAATTTAAAATCGTTTTTCTAAAGGATGTTACCATATTTATGGAAGCTAAGGAACTACAATATAACTACAATGTAACTTTACATACATTCCAATTTTTAGTAATTATAGTTTTTCTTCTATAAATTTTTGCATGCATAAATGAAGGAAATAAAAAATAATTCAAGCCACTCACATTTATTTATCATGTTCTAACATCAGAATGGGACATAGAAATTTTCTGTAGCTTCTACTCCCATAGTCATGATTTCCAAACCTAGTTGCATTCTGGAATCAACTGCTGAATCAGAATTTCTGAGGACAGGACCAGAGTATTTGTAGGACATTCATAGTTTAGGGTATTATCAGTTTTAAAACTTATATGGTTTCTCATATGCAGTCACTATTAAGAACTATTAGCTTACAGAATAAAATCCTTGCATTTTTTTCAACGAGAAAAACATTAACACATTGAAGTTTTAACGACATAGGAACCTTCAGAAATAAAAACCCACTCTAAAATTTCACTATTTTAATGCACAGAGTTGATGAAAGATGGACAGATTGTAGACATGTGACTGGACAAAAGGGTACATTCTAATGGTAAGACTGAGAAGGAAAACGAACAAAGCCCATCTGCTCAGCTGCTTTTTCTTTTCTTTAAACAGGGTCTTGCTACATAGCACAGACTGCCCTGCATTGCAGTCATGTACCACCGCACCCAGCTGTTCAGATTCTTCTTGATCTCTCTGTGAGCACCCCTTTTTCTCACTTATGGAGCAGGACCTCGTTGAATGAGAATCATCAAGGGAGAAGGGAGAAAGAGAGCGACTCTCCTAGGGTTTATGTTTGTTTTAGGAGCAAGGCTCTCATTTCTATGACCTACCTATCTTGGGAAAGAGGAATTGAGATTTCCATCACTATTTTCAGGAGAGAGAAACAGTAGGAGACATGAGGGCAGATGATCAGACAGCATTTGCTTTAGAGGCCCTTAGTGCCTTCAATTTCAGATACTCAACAGGCCAAGATGCCACACTGATCCCCAACACTGTGTTGGTTATATCTATAGTTCAGTGTCTCACACAGAGTATATATTTAATAAATATTTGTAATACACATTCAAACAGAATTCCATGCATTTCACTCCAAAAACTAATCTTTTAATAAATATGCTCGATTGTCAATTATAAACATCTTTCTTTATATCTTTTCTTAGAAATATATTTCTAGAGGTCAAATTATTGGGTCAGATGGTAACAATACTTAAAATTTTCATAGACACTGTAGCACTGTCTTTCAGAAATGTCTATAAACACTTACCAACAGTGAGTACTACTTTCAGTTCTTCTGTTTTCTTACCAAAACTGGGTATGGTTAAATTTTTTCAATATTTGCTAACTGAAAAGTAAAACATGGTATTATAGTATTACTTAAATTTGCACTTATTTCATTACTACAACGTTGAACATTTCAGACTTTAATTCCATCAACATTTCTTCTATTATGAATTATTTACTATATTCCAGTGACTATTTTCCTATTGGTTTCCTTTCACTATTGATATCTGAGAGACCTTTCCATATCGTAATTTTGATCAATTAGAATTGTGTTACACTCTTATTTACTGTTTCGTGCTACACAGAAGTTTTAATTTTTATCTAATGATATTTACAAAATTTATTTGAGTTTCTTTCTTCAGTGTTAGGCTTGAAAAAAAGTTTTCTTCTCAGTATTTTAAACATATTAGCCAGTATTTTGTCTTCTGTCTTTTGAAAGTTTTAGCTTTATACCTTAAATTTTATTTGCCTGACATTTATAGAGTAAGTCTTATTTTCCCCTGGTATCACTTTTCTTCCTGCCATTCTCTTTATTATTTTTTTTCCCAATTTTTTAAAAACATTCTATATTCCTATACATGTTTGGGTCCATTTGTAATTCTCTATCACAGGATATCCCTAATAGTATCCCTAAAAGAAAATTATAATCTTGGTTTGAGAAAAAGGTACCAAGTTGATAATGAGATTAGACAGCATAAACCAGTAAGTAGAGAGCCACTACTGAATGCCTCAGAACCAAAATATGCCTTCAGCTTAAAAGCTTCCTTTCTGTACTGTATGGTATTGGCAGAATTCTTACTGCCTATCTGAGATAAATTTTCTATAATCCACAACTCCTGACATGAATCAAGATTACTCTGGTTTGAGTATTAACCCTGCTATTAGTTGCGTGCCTTTGTGAGTTGACTGTGCTCTTCAATGAGCTCTGAAGACAGCGGTCTTGCATAGCTATTAAGTCGTTCACAGTGTTGATCCAACCTACCTTTTTAGTTGCTTATTTATACCCCAGCCAAATTTTCCTGTCTGCTCTCTGAGAATCAGCTGCCTACATGTCGTCAGAAGAAATTAGGACACTGCCTGGTGCTACAGGCTAAAAAGGTAAGCTGTACAGAGACGGGAACAGAAAGAACACCCATGAGGGATTTTTGTACACTTGATCTTAGCCAAAAGGCCGAGAAGTGATAAAGGATATTTCGTAAACTTTATACATGTTTGTCGAGTGAAGGGATGCACACTCTTTCTACCCCACGGAAACATTATTCGGCTTTCAGTTTCTGACAATGAAATTTCAATTTCTACACTTTCCCTACTTCCCATCAAAAGGCCCAAGTCGGGCAATGGTAACATCAATCAACCAACCACAGCGGGTCCCTCGTACTCACCACATAACTTCACTCTTCTTTTTCCACCTTTCACACATTAGAAACAACTAGTCGCGTGGAGTTCAAAACCTGGGAAAGATACAAAGGAATTCTAAAACTCGAGGGACGGTGACCTCTGGCTGTAAAACTTGAGGAAAGAGGGTGATATCCGAACTGTGCGGCTGGTAAGAGCCCAGGAGTTGGCGAGGAATCGGAATGGATTCACTCTTACCCGCCTGTGGGATGGGAATTTGGCGCCTCAGCCTTCTTCTCTACGCCTCCATTGGAAAAATTCCTTGTCCAGAGCAGGGCCGCCTCTACAAGTTAGGGGAACCCGCAGCTTTTGCTTCAGCTGGAGCATCAGTTGAGGAACAGGCGCCCAGGCGCGCGGTTTCCTTGGCAACAAGAGCTTCTTCCGGTCCAGAAGCCATGCCTCTTCGGGAATCGTAGCGATTCAACCCTTGTTTTTCCTTCTAGGGTTGAAAAGCACTGGGAAAAAAAAACCCATGGACACTTCAAGGAACTCTATTAAGAGAAATGTAAACAATGGGGACAAGACGAGTTGTCGATTATCCTGCGAGGATCTGCGCAGTCACTCGTAAAGCATGATGGGAGTTGTAGGCGCTCACTCGCACAGCCTGATGGGTAGCGCCCGCCTCCTCCTTAGCTGCGATAGGGTCTCTCGCGGCCGCTCGTCCTGGGTCCCTCCGGCAGCGTCATGCGTGCGGAGCTAGGAGTGCCGAGTCCCATCGTGGTTGCCGTACACCCGTGGCGCGGCGTGATGACAGCTGCTGCGGGACTCCGCGGTGTTCACCTGGGCCGGAAGGGTGGTGCAGTTGCCCTGTTGCGTGTTACACCGCCCTCCTTGGCTCTGCTAGGCGTCCGCCTGCTTCCTCTGAGAGTGGAGGGGGCGGGGGAGAGACTGGTCTGGAAAGTTGTACCATTACTATTTGTCGATCATTTTTTTTTTTAAACCAAGAGAAATAAGTAAAAGACAAAAACATTATTTAGCAAAAGGAGTGTGCCTGTACCCCTTGTTCTCAACTGTTTGAGCTCCCTGAGAGATTTACCCCATACGTAATTTCTTGTGATTGATTAGTGTTCCCAGAATCAAATCGACTGCTGGTCAGGGTAGGCATCCATAGTCAGTAAAGTTAGCCATGTTCTTAAGTCGCACGCGGACTTTAGTAGCAAATGATCCTCAAATTGAAAATATTTAGCCGTGAACTTTCCCCCACTTTTGTTTTTGTTCCAAAAGACTGTAAATGCAGTAATTTTAATGATTTTTTTTTTTTTGGTCAGCGTTTTTATTTGTCCAGACGCACCAGCCTTACCTCTCAAAAAATTGTTTCTGTGATTTTAAACATTCCTTAAAGACGTTTCATTTTTTTCGTTACCTATGAGTATAGAATTGGAGAGAATTCAATCAAAGTGATTATGGGAAGGTATGAGGGTTGTACATGCATGATTCTGAGGTTCTTTAACCTAGTACAAAACATTTGTTGGAAACGGGAGGTATAGGTGGGTTGAGCATCCAATTTAGACATATGGATAATTCTTTGACAACAACAAAAAACTAAGCAAATAGTTATTTTATGTAAATGTAGTTGATGTGATGACTTATTAGAGATGAAATAGTTGTCATGAATCTCAATGTACCCAATAATGTAGAAAATATCAGTCTTGAAAATAACCATAAAAAGTAAATATTTCAATCTACTGTTTTGGTGCTTTGTCAATGGAAACTACTCTCAAAAGAATAGACAGGGATCAGCATAAAATACTTGCACTTGGTGTAAAAATTTAGTTTCATTTTATTATGAGAATAATAAGCTTTCAAAATGGTATGTGATTTTCCTTAAAACTACTTAATACATGTGTAAGAGAAGAAAATTCTAAGTACTTTCTCACTAGTTTTAATTTCATACCGGCTTTTGGAACTGTAGTAGGAAAGAGTGAGATACGTTGACTGCTGTACCATGCTGATTAATCCAAGATTTCTTAATGTATTTTGTTATTGGCAACTTTTAAAAGATTATTAAAAATTTCCAATTTATAATTTATTGAAAGTTTTAAAAATGAGCACTGATGCTTGTGTTGGAAGAGTTGAATACTGGGGGTCACGTCTTTTTATCATCTGTAATTTGTGTACAGTATTGCCTCTACTCCGAACAGTTTAATTCATTTCAATCTTAAATCACTACAAAAATCTGTGCCACTTATTTATGGTGATTTATGTGAACTCATATCTAGCTCTTAATGTCATTAGTTATTTGAAAAATTACAACTATGATTTTACATCCAGAATTACTAAAGTTCTAAAAAAGATTTAAATTTAATAGACTAAACATAAACTACATTAAATATCATCAATACAAGAGTCAGATTCAACCACCAGAACTGTAACTTTTATTTACTAATAAATATTTTAATAAATAGGCTCACTCCATCTGTAAGACCCTGATAATGCCTCTTAGGAAATCATAGAAAAATAAAATACAATAATTAATAATTGTACTTTGTACAAAAATCTTATGTTGCTCAGCAGGTAGTTTTGCTAAACACCATATCTTTTCAGCAAATAGACGACATATGTAATGCAATTCACCACAGTTTCTCCTGTTGAGAGCTGAGCATTCTGTAACACTATTAAATTTATAAGCATGCCAGCAATGAAAATTTACATGAAACATCATAAAATTATAGTAGATTTTTTATAAGATGAAAAAAACACTGCTTTTCAATAAATCTAGACTTCACTGCTAAGAGTAAAGTAGATAACAGGTAGGATTGTAGTTCAAGGAACACCCTTTATTGTGTTAACCTCTCTCCCATATTGTGATTACAACCAAAGAAGAGAACACAGGCTATGTAAGGAACCTAAAGGAAAAGTATGTACTGAAACTCTAAAGGTGATTTATCAAGTTAAAAAAAATGTGGGGTTACACTTTTTTCTTCTGACAGGTGTTTTCCCTCCTCTTTTGTAAGAGTAGTTGGATATACTGCCAAATCCTTAATGATGAATAGGTTCATGTCAAATTACAAAGACATACTTTAAAAAATAGTGTAGAAAGGAAAAATATTTTTATTACGGTTTTTATTAATTAAATATAGCTCTGCAGGATGAAATTTCTCAACCTAGACAAATCTTATGCAGACATTTTATAGAAATATGCTATTTAGTATTAAATTAAACTTTTTATAACGTTTTGTGTTCATTGCAACTGTTGAAATTATCTAAAATTTAAAATGGCCATTTAAAATTTGATAAGGCCATTTATGTAAATAGTATTTAATTAAATACACACATGTATAATATATCTTTATATTTTTTAGCTATGATTGAAGAGAAAAATAATGGAGAACAAACATTCCATAATTCACAATCTAAGTTCACATCAAGTACAAAGAATAAATGTATAGTTTTAAATTTCTGCATATTGAATTACATACAGCATATCCAGAAAGAACTCAGCAAGCTATTAAAGGATCGCAGCCTTCCTGTTAGTGTAGAGAAGGACACGATGAACAAAACAATCATCTTTCCCACGTATTTCTCCTAAATGACAAATGACAAAAGGTTTTGACATTTTCCATACAGAAAAAAAGTTTTACTAAAAGATTAGTGTCTTTTTCTAAGATTCAGATGGGAGCTTATTACCCTCTAATAATTTTTGAGACAGGTTGAATATACATTTCTCAGGATTAAAATAATTTGTTATTCATAGGTTTTGAATTATAACAGAATGACCATAATGTTTCTGCCATTTACTCTGTAATAAATAATATAAGAAAAACCTATGGCATTCAGAGGTCCTTACTGAGTCTCTATCTTATGGAAAAGAGGACTCTTGTCAGAGTTCTTGAACAGCAAAATTTCAGGTCTTTCAAGAAGAGGCTTAAAAATATTTAATAAAAAGATGTCTTTGAGATATAGTTTTTTCCTATTTTGTATTACACACATGAATATCCATTATATATTAGATGTATGTATACATATACATATATACATACATTCATAGAGAGAGAGAGAGAGAGAGAGAGAGAGAGAGAGCCACTTTCCCACCCTCCAACTGCTTATGTATCTTCCCCATACCCCCCACTCCTATATTGACTTTTCTTGGTGCAATTAAACTACTCACATAATAACATCTTTAATTTTCCACAATGAAGCTATGAATTTATCTGCTTATTATACACTCTGCCTTCTTTCCCTTTGGAGTCCTGTGAATCTCCTGTTATCAAAAACTTCTCCCTACATAGGCTCTAAAACTTAACCCTCTACTTTTCCAGGCCTTTGGTCTAAGTGTTTTTCTCATGTATAATCATTTTTTGTCAGATCATTTCATTAATATATAAATAGCTTTATCATCCTCTATTCTAAACAAATGAATACATTAACAATAAAACTCCACAAAGTTCTCTTGACTCCTCATCTTTAGCTCCTGTCCTATTTATCTTGCTCCTTTTACATTTTGGACATTTTGGGATATTTTTGGGATACTTGTTTATATATGCTGACTTGCTTTCCTTTCTCATATTTCTTACTAACCTATTTCAGTCAGGATTTGACTTCCTTGTTTCATAAAAACTGTCTTCCTTAAGGCTTTCAAAGAGACTGCTCTTGTCAAGGTTGCCAAATCCAGTGGTCAGGTTTTTTGTTCTAATATTAAATTCTTGAAAGCACTTAATCCAGTTAACTACTCCCAATAGCCTCATATAATCCAACCCCATCCCCTTTTGCCTGTTCCATCACCTCATTAGTGTATACCACTGCTCCGTCTGCTTTCAACACTCTGAACTCCCGTACATTAACTACTCTTTCTGTCCAGAAGGCTCTTACTCTATATTTTCTCATGTCCGTTTCCTTCATGTTTTAAAAATACCAGTTTAAATACCATATCTTCAGAGATTGCCCTTTGCACTTGGTATGAAAGAGTCATCATCATGCTATGTAACATTATGGGTTTAATCAGTACAACAAATCATTTTGTGTGTCTTTACTCCTAGAGAGTCATCTGTGAAACAGGAACATTTTTTGCCTTGATCACCATGTACCCTCACTGTTTCGAAGAGGGTGCTAGTGTGTATGTGGTAGTGTTCAGTAAACATTAGTTGGATGAATGAATGGACTTATAGATGTTAAACTAAATTAAGGTATCAATAAATATACTTACTTTAAAATTTAGGAATTATAATATTAGGCCAGTAAACAGACATGTCTTTTGTGGTTATTACATTTGCTACACAGTATAAAGAAGTTAACATTGATGCTTGGTCAGATAATAATTTTTGTTGTTTATATTACATTATACTTAACTATTGCACTTGTTGTAGAATGGTCAAGGTTGTAATGAAGGGAAAGGAAATATTTTCCTTTCTCCAAGGGATGTTAGACATATAGAAAATAAGCAATTTACGTAAAAATGGAATGGCTTCCTACTGTTGTTTGAAGCACCCCATTTGTTGAAATTATAAGCACTGGATAAACAGAAAGCAGTAAACTAAAAATATACACTTAACTATTTTGAATTTGCAGGATGCATTGCAGGATTTTTAAAAACATTTCCCTTCATAAAAAAGTAAAAGAGTTTGCTTTTTCCAGCAGACTTTATAGGATGTCAGACTAGTGTTAGTTAAAAGAAGAGTAACTTCAAAAAGACTAGCTTCTAGCCACTCTATTATGGTATTCAAATTTTTTGGGAATCAGCAAGTTACAAGCATTAAGAGACTGCACAGAAATATAAAATAGGAAGTGGATCTTTTTCAAATATTTAAAACAACTGGAAAGAGAAGGCAATCTCTTTGAAAGAATTTAAGCAAAAGATATCACAAAATTAATATTTAAGTATCATATTTTAAAAATATTTATTACTACGTGTAAAATTTGTATAACTATTTAAATGTATAAATTGGTGCTAAAAGACAATCCTTTCAAGTCAGTCCTGTTTTCTACATCTTATACCTAATGCTTTTAACTGAATAATAGAAGACAAAATCTCATCAATATGGTAATTCATAAATATATATGTAAAGTATTTTGGCAGTCCAATATATGATGTATATTTTGGCAAAAATTTTGTCACATATATCTTGAAAATTAAAAGAATTAGAAATATGGCAATGCTAAGAATTATGATTACTTGGCCTCTTAATAAAATGGTTAAACTATTTTTGCAAACAATTTTAATGAGATTTTTTTCTAACTTTATATAATGAAATATATTTTAATAACTGTGAGTGGATTTATTTACAGTAGAAATCCCCATTCTCAAAACACATTTTAGTTTTAAAATTATCCGTGAGAATGACATAATATTTTTATTCTTTCTTTTCTTATAGGTTTTTATTGCTGCTGTTTTTAAAAATAAGGTAAGTAACATTTTAAACTCAAACTCTTCTTTGTATTACTTCTTTCTTTTCCTCAATTTTAGTGGAAGTTGGCTTGTTGCCATGATCTACATTTGTGCTATGCCTCTGATTTTTTGAAAATGAAGTCATTCCAATAGACATAACTAGCATTTTGAGAAACAGGTAACAATTATTCCTTCCAAAGTGTAATTTTGGTTTTCAAAGTTTTCATTGCACAAAAAAATAAAATTAAATATAGGTTGTTAGAAATGTCTAAAAGACATTTTCATCCTGTAGATATTCAAGTTTTCAGTGCTATAAATCTAAGATGGAGTGTGATTAACAAAATGCTTAATGATGTACCAGGAACAAAGCACATGCAGTAATCTTTAAAATCAAGTGTTACTCATATTCGTATTTGTTAGCACTATTCAGGTCTTGAGTGCCACTCATTTTTGCATTTTCACTTTTTTATTCTTGGGGGCCTAAAGTTATACCAAAGCTCTATATTTCTGTAAGAAGAAAATGAAATTCTTGCATAGTATGAATATATAAATATAATTACTTTGAAGAAATCTATGACCAAGAAAGAATACATTAAATTCAAAACTCTAGCTAAAAAATTTTGTACTCATTAAATCTTACTTTTTGTCAGTGCAGAAATTTTTAAAATTCTCAATCACTTATTGTCTATTATATTCAACATTTCTGAAAGGTACTTTCAGGATATGGCGATGGTAGTTCTAATTGACGTACCAGTGGGTATTCAAACAAATAGATTTAACAATGCTTATGCTAACACAGTGACAGAAAAGTTTCTTGTTCAGTTACAAGTTCATTGACAAGTGAGTGGCCATTGATTTTGTCACAGAGTTTCTAAAGACCACATTTTAAGTAGATATATTTATTTAAAAAATAAAAATAATGGCAATAAATAAGGCAAGCATAGTTAAAACCATTATGACTTCAATAATATTACAGATGTATGAGAACTATAAAGAGCAAAAGTGTATTTGAAATGAGCTAATAGAATTAATTATATTCTGGCTTCTCTGAAGATATATTTAAATGACAAAAATTTAAAAAACAATTTATATCTAAAGTTCATACAGTTGACTCTACAAGTAACTAAATGTAGAAGACAAATTTTAATCATAGAAGCAGTTAAAGAGGACATTTTAAATCAGGTCAATACTTGAAAATGTATGATTTACTCATTTTAGAAATTAACACTCATGTCATTTATCATGATTTCAAAATTTTAAACAACTTTGAGCCTATCTAGAATAGGAAAATCAAGACTGTCCTAAAGATAAACTATAAGCATGAAAAATTTGTATAAAAATCTATATTGCTTGTTATGTAAGGTTGTTTAACTCATGAAAGTAGGATATATATCTTCAGTGTAGTAGTACCTAAGTAGAAAATCTCAATTGGTTATATGAAAACTGGTGATTCTTATGTCCTTAACGTTTTCTTCATGATAGCATTGTATATTTTGTGGTTGAGGGTTCTCATTGAGGGTTGAGATGGAGAGTGATGCCACCTAAGTAGGAATCATACAGGAGGCTGGTTTTCCTTTTGTCATTACTAGGACACGCTAACACCGCATTCCAGCTGTTCCCATTTATCATTTCAGTTGCTAACTTCTTACCTAACTAAAAATGAATCATTATGATAAGTTGAAGACAGCCAGAGAACACAAATGATGGAGAAATATGGATAGAGTCTTAGTTGAGAGAAGATTCACTAATTCTTATGCTTCTCTAATTTACAACTCTTGGGAAAGTTGTCTTGTTAATTTGTGTTTTATTAGCTAATCAAAAGTAGAAGTCATGAACCTGGGGACGTAGCTCAGTGATGGAGTTCTTGCCTTCCATGTAAGCTGTCCTGGATCCATTCCTCAGCAATTGAAACAAGTATAAACCACACATTTATATTATATTTTAGAGCTATCTTTCACCCTCATCTGTCAGATAATACTTCTTTAATATACTTGTTTTTGATAATGAATTGCTTGTATTTAATGGCCATAGGATTCTTATTTGAGATTTTGTTTTAAAAGGAAAAAAATCAAAAGATTTCCTTAATGATGCAGAGATTTGGGAGCCTAGCAGGTGCAGCAATTCAAGCAAGAACCTTTCTTGGTTTTGTTTAAAACTTTGTTTTCTATGGGAAAATACAAAAATTTAAGAAAACTGATGTGAAAATGTTGGGATACAAAGTTTATAATTGTCAGAGTTTTTAAAAAGGTGACATTTATTCATTTAGTAGCATGTTGCCTTTCTTTGTAGTTGAAAACTTTCAAATTTTTTTATTCATATAAAAATACAATAATTTTCAGTCCACATTGGAAAGCAAGGGTAAACACTGAGATATATTTTAGATTCTCTGAAAAGACTGCCAGCTAAATAAAAATTTGAATTAAGAGCAAAACTCTTAAGCCTTTCAATATTTTCATAAATGTTCAAATAAAAATTTGACTAAACAATTTGAATCTGTTAGTCAAAAAAGATTAGCTAAAAGTACATTTTGATAAGTATTTTATCCTATGTCCTTTGATCTTTTTCTCACATATCATGTCACATTATCTTAGAATAAAAGAAATTAGTTTTTATCCTAAGAAATCCTTGAAACACTTGCTTAATGCTTAGCTTTTAAAGGGAACATTAAGAGAAATATAGGAGTATTTACTTTGTGCAGCATAAGATTTTTTCCCCCTTCATTTCATTTAGGAATATATTAGATCTAGTCATTGGTAGTCATCTTTTCCTCTTGTTAATGGATTACATTTGAAAGAACTTTCTGCAACCCTTATCATTGCAATTACCAGGCCTAGTGATTAGCTTGGGCAGAATTTTAATTTCAGAATTGGTTTTGAAAAATGGGTGATTTTTTAAATTGAAGGCATCTTTGAAGTATGAGTTTATGTGTCAACTAAAAGGCTTGCCTCTGAGCAATAAAAATTTGTGACTTTTGACAAGGATTAACTATTAGTAAGTCAGAATATCAGAGGATCTAGCAAACATGCTTCTCTTTGCCAAAGTATGCAATGAATTTTATGTAAATTTGGGGTCCAAAATATTTCATTCTGGAAGTGATTGTAAATATAATTCACACTGGACCATTTCCTAAGCATTTGTTTTTATTCTATGGAAAGAGCCAACCCCAGAGATATGGCAATCATTGAAAACCACAAACAAGTTCTCACATCTAAATTTTAAGCTTGAGAGTTAGTTAAGGCAAGGACAGTATTGCTTATTGCAAATTCATCTTTGTGTGAGTTTATGCATGTAGGAGGCACTCCATAGATGTTTGTTAAACTGAACTAAACAAAGTTTTTACTGCCTTTGTTGAACACTATGAAATGTGAAACAAATTTTGGAAATGTTGATCATGAAAATGAGAATTTAAGTGACTTAACTACATGGTATTCTGATGGAAGAATATCATCAATTCAACCACTATGCTCCTGTACCTTTTAGAGCCTTTATTTAAAAAGCAATAAAATACTTTTTGATTAAACATTAAGTAATATGCATTTCTTCTATTTTGTGAACTTTGACCCTGAAAATATTAAGGTGATCACAGTGAAAGCTGTAATGTATTTGCTGCAAATCTCTTTTCTATATAAATGCAGACACTGTGAGATACAATAACAACTTTTGTTTCTTAGAACACTAATTTAAAATTAATGTTAAACTTCCTTAGCTAAAGCTATGGAAAAGAATCATCACCAATGGTAAATTATTTTCCAAAATACTTTTCAGTTAAAGCAAAGCCAGAATCCATATTCTCTGTGAATACAAGTGGTCTCATGTGATAAGACCATCATATTAAAAGTACAGTATTTGCAATCTTCTTTGCCCTTCAGCCTTTTATAAAAAGATCAGAAAAATTTGTTTAGATGTTCTGTGCTTTCCTGTGTTGCCAGGGATACAAGACAGTAATAAAAGTCAAAAAGGGAATAAATGATAAGGTGGTAAATTAAAAAGAACAGTGGTTGAAAAAGCTTTATAAAATTTAATACAGAAACAGAAAAAAAATATTGGTTAAAATCTTGAGACAAGGAGATTTATCTAACCACTTTACATAAGAGAAAGTCATTAGATAAAAATGTAAAAATTCCTTTTAGAAATGTGCTTGGATGAATTGTAACAATTCATTCTGCACAAGTACTTCTACAAAGACTGCTTTCAGGGATTGGGTTTGGGTAGTTTTCTATTCATGGGCTGAGATAGGCCTTAAAGTTGTAGCTGGAAGACTTTCTGTGCAGGTAATAGTTGAGCAGATGTTAAGAAGAAATGCAAAGTGAAATAATTTTTATCATGGCATCCATACCTGATGTATTAATAGTTATAACTGACTGCTACACTCTGTCATTCTTGATTCCTGTTAAACTGTTTCATAATATCCGATTGCCTTTTCATCTTAATGATTTAAATACAGGCTATCATCTCTCTCCTTGATTGTACATTGTTTTATATTTTTTTCTAAACTATGACTTACATCATGAGATAATTAGTTGGCTATCGACTAGAAATTGATTCCCCCCAAAATAAGATAAAATTGGCATCTTTAACTGACTTTCAGAATTCAAAAAGATCCCTCATAGTACATACTAAGAAATGAAATTCAAAATTACATTTATGATCATGTCTACAGTTTCATAAAACATAAATGAAATTTAAAAGAAAATTTGAGGAGTGGCGAGAGGTAAAGAAAAAAGAGAGTTATCTGATACTCAAAGAAAATGTTAGGGAAGAAAAGAAAGTACAAATTAACCAGAAGTTCGATAATATTATCAGGTGTTTTTAAGAAAATGGGAAGTATTCTTTGTGTATGTGTGTGTGAGTTACTGGCGATTGAACTCAGGGAACACTGAGCTACATTTTTACATTTTGAGTCAGGGCTTGGTCTTGAACTTCTGATCGTCTTGCTTCAGCCTCTGGAGTATCTCGGATTAACAAGCATAAGCAGCACATATACTCAAGAAAAATATTCTTAAAAGAGATCTTTAATGTTATAATCACTTAATGTCCATCTTATAGCAGTTTAAATATTTTAGTACAATTTATTTCATCAAGGTATACAGATGTTGCTGACAGAGTCCTATGGAAGACAATATTATTCTATCTCTTGTTTTCTAAATACCTTTCTGTTGGTTTATAAAAATAAATATATATGATTAATAAATTTAATTTGCTTACATCTGTTTTTATTTAATATATATTTAAAGACAGATAAATATGGAAATTTTATATTTACTTTAAATGTATCCAGATTTGGGTAAATGTATCAAGCAAATTGCATATAGTTTATGAGCGGTGCATGACCATGCAGGTTGATGGCTGCAAAAATGTTGCTAGCTGTTTCTGACACACTTAAAAGATGAATGACATCACCCTTTTTTCTTTTATAGGATACTTAAGGAATACTCTAAAAACTTTTTTCTAGCTCTATTCATTTTTTGAAATAAGAAAAATTAAGTGGTGCTAGGAAAAATAACAGGAGATAAGTCATCATGATATTTTGAAGGGTCTAGTAAAATGGACAGTCATCAAGTTCTTCAAATAAGGAAAAGGAAGAAAGAAAACAAGGGCCATTAAATAAAAAGAACACTATTTTCAATAGAAATTGCAATTTAGGTAGGAATTTAAGCATTTAGATAGGGCGCCTTTGTCTCAGATTAAGTAAAAAACAAATGATTAATATATATAGACAACCTGCACTACAATTTTGTCTCCCTTAACACATTCTCCTTATTTTTCTACCTAAAATGACAGTCAATTTTTTTTGTACTTTCCAAGGAGCAGCTGATTTTATAAATGATTTTGTTCATAAGACACCACTATTTTAACAAGCTGACTGAGCTTAGTTCACTGAAAAATATAGTTCCATTTTTGTTACAAGCCTCTGAGATTATGACAAAAACATATCTTAGTTGCATTCATATTGTTATGTAACTGCATTATTGGGCCAGGTTAACACATGTACCTACACACACACACACACACACACACACACACACGCACATGCACACACGCACACATATGCTGAACTGTAAGATCTATTTATCTGCTGGAGTATTTATACTTATTTCTTAGAAGCTTTGGAAAACAGCTCAGCATGTTCATGTAACTTATTTTTGCAATCAGAACATAAGAATTCTTAAACTTGCAAAATATATATACTGGTATCAGTCAAACATGTGTTTTTTTCTTGGGCTACTCTATAGGTATCATAAAATTCTGCTTACATTAATAAATTATTTCACCCTACATCTAAGGCTATAACCTTAGATATTTTATTCAAAGCAGTTCTACAAGATCAGCTAATTTCCTCAGTGTTTTGATAATTGTGTTTGTAAATGTGAAAGTGGATGAAGGGAAAAATAGTGGGTTTATTCTGTGCTTCATTCTATGAAAACCTTTAGAACAATGGACACACTCTTTGTTTTTCCATGGATGGTTTCATAACATGGTAGAGAAATACAAAATAGTAAAAAAAAAAAAAAAAAATCAGACAGGAAAAGCCTCTAAAGTAATACCTACTATGAAATGTGTAGGACATTAGAAGATTAATTTAAAAATAGACAAATCCAGTCTTAGAAGATTTAAAATCACAGTATTTTTCTCCCTCCCCCCATTACCTCCCTTCCCCCCAGAGTCACACCTGATGAGAATGCATTACATGGAATCCTGTTGATTTTTGTAAATCATTCTAACATCAGGTACCAGTATGCAAAATACTAAAACAAAGCAACAATACAACAGGTAGATTTAAATAAAATTATCTAAAAATAAATATTCATGTCAGTTTGGCAGTGACTTGATCACAAAACATGAAAGTCCAACTATTTCTATCTCATTTACCATCAAACTTTACATACATTATTAAGGATGCCACATCTGGACAAATTCCTTTATGTTAAATTCGTGAACACTTTCCAAATACCTCTATACAAAATTACACATCCATGCTGAGTTATTTATTGTTGTATAGCAATAATCTGCAGTGGGCCAGGGTTTTATTTGCAGGCTATTCAGAAAGGATCTGTATAGTAGCATGGTTTTAACATCCAGGTTGGAAGCATAAATGTAAGGTGTGCAGCTGTCGTCTGAACAAGAGACTGGTTTGTGAAGAGATGTTTAGAGAGTCAGAAGAGAGAGCAGTAGAGAGGATGTCTTTCGTTTTAGAAATGCTGAGGCACAAAACACAGGTGTTCATAGTACTTTCATACGTGAAATCCTTTCTCCTGTATGTGCATCATATGTAAACGTAAAGTCTGTATGCTGCTGACTATTCGTCTCTGGTGTCCAATGAGTATAACTCCAATTCTCCTAATGTCACTGAGAGAGACAGGGGAGTGGAAAAATATTTAGATATGGTAAATATGAGAGAAAGAAAATGAATGCTTATACATGTCACACTTGCCAAAATTTTGGTAGCTTGTTAAGAATAAGTATCAGTGAATGGTAATTGTTTACACGTTTCTTCTCTCTGGCTCCACAGAATATACCACATTAGTCTCAAACTTAATGAAACAAGAACCAATTTCATATACAGGTATTTATGTTAGATATAAATAATTTATGTCAGATATAAAGGCTGTATATAATTTAGATATGTAGTTAGATAAATTTACAACAGTGATATCAAAATGGTGGGAATGCAAGGCAGGAAATGGAGACTCTGAGTTCCCATGGTAGTTCAGTAAGCTTAAAATTATTATGCTGAACTATATGAAACTGCCACTACTGCCTTAAAATAATGATAACTCCAATATGACTCAATATAATTGTTTTAGGATTTAGTCTTTTAACCCACATGATGAGCATTTCTAATGCCTGTTGGCAATGGGTGATCTTTGAAACAATGGAAATGACTAACCATTGTAATACACAGGAGGAGCTCTAACATGACATAATATTGTATTAATTTGATGAAAGTAATAGGAATTGGTTATAAAATATTTGTTCATGTGAGTAATAGATAATTGATCAGAGAAAACTATGTTGATATAAAGTCTATAATATGAACAAGAGTAATATATATTTCAGAAAGCATTTAAAATATTTTAAAGTTATTGAATTAACTATTTTCTTTCAAAGAATAATAGTTTAAAAATGTATTGTCCAACTTCCACAAAACAATAGTCAGAAAATTTGGAAATTATATACTAGCATTAGGAAAAGTGTTCTTGATATAGCATTTGATTTTATAATTCCCTGAACAGAATAGTATTAAAGAAGAAATTAGACAGTTTCTACAATTCAGTGGTAACAATGCCAATATGACACACCAGACTTATGGGACACAAAGAAATAGTCTCATGAAGGAAATTTATGAAGGTGAATTCTCATATCAAAAAAACAGAACAAGCTCAAACAACCTAATGTTGAAGCTCAAACAACCTAATATTGCACCTCAAATTTCTAGAAAAAGAGCAAGTTAAACACAAAGCACAGACAAGAAAGGAAATTATAAAGATCAAAGCAGAAATTAATCCAACTGAGACAAAGAAAATGATATAAATAATGAATCAAAGAGTTGGTTCTTTGAAAGATAAAAAAAAAAAAAAACGACAAACCCTTAGCCAACCTTATTTAAAAAAAGGAAAGAAAAGGCTCAAACCATGCAACTAGAAATGAAAAGGCACAGTCACAATGGATCCTGCAGAAATCCTAAAGATAACTAATATCTACTTTGAGAGCCTGTACTCTAATAAAATGGAAAACTCAAGAAATAAACAGATTCCTAGATACATACAAATTACCAAAATGGAATCAAGTAGATATAAAAGTTCTAAATAACCCAGTATCAGTCAATGAAATTGAAGAAGTAATAAAGAAACTACCCACAAAGAAAGCCCAGGTCCTGACAGATTCACTGCTGAATTCTAAAAGAAATTAGAAAGTCAGCTTTTCCAGGGTTGGCAGGAAAGCGAGGCGGAGTCCATTCCACTCGGCGTCAGACAAGATAATTGTGGGCAGTTTTATGGGATACCTTAGAATCTTCAACCCCCATCCTGTAAAAACGGGTGATGGAGCTCAGGCTGAAGATCTGCTTCTAGAAGGGCATCTGCGAGACCCAGTTATTCAAGTTGAAGTAGGAAAGTTTGTTTCTGTTGGGAAGATCCGGGGAAGATGGCGACCAGGTGAGCAGCAAGGGAGCGAACCTCCTTAATAAACACCACCAGCTCGAGACAGACTTGGCGAGCGTGAATGCCGGGACCTCGGCTGGGAAGTTTAAACTGGGCGTATTTCTCTGAGATGCC
>PVLD010018311.1:0-39350 GCA_004027595.1 Dinomys branickii | reverse complement strand
TAGGAATAGATGGCCTCTACCTCAATCTGATCAAAGCCATCTACAACAAACCAACAGCCAACATCATACTAAATGGACAAAAACTGAAAACTTTCACTTTAAAGTCAGGAACAAGACAAGGATGTCCATTGTCACCACTCCTATTCAACATAGTTCTGGAAGCACTAGCCAGAGCAATCAGACAAGAGAGAGAAATAAAGGGAATAAGGATAGGAAAGGAAGAAGTCAAACTATCACTATTTGCAGATGACATGATACTATACATGGAGGACCCCAAAAACTCCACAAGAAAACTCCTGGAATTAATTGAAAAATTCAGCAGCGTAGCCGGATACAAAGTCAACACCCAAAAATCAATAGCATTCCTATACATGAACAACAAACAGACTGAGAGAGAAATTGAGGAAGCCATACCCTTTACAATAGCAACCAAGAAACTGAAATACTTAGGAATCAATCTAACAAAGAATGTGAAAGATTTATTCAGTGAAAACTACAGTACTCTGAAAAAGGAGATTGAAGAGGATTTCAATAAATGGAAAAACATACCCTGCTCATGGTTAGGAAGAACCAACATTGTGAAAATGGCCATACTACCAAAACTGTTGTACAGATTCAATGCAATTCCCATCAAACTACCGTTAACATACCTCACAGATGTAGAGAAAATATGCCTCAAATTCATCTGGAACCATAAGAGACCCAGAATAGCAAAAGCAATCCTGGGCAATAAGGACAAGTCAAGTGGAATCACGATCCCTGACCTGAAATTATACTACAAAGCTACTGTAATAAAATCAACCTGGTACTGGCTCAAAAATAGACCTGAGGATCAATGGAACAGACTGGAAGATGCAACCATAACGAAAAACCCACTCAGCTACCTAATATTTGACAAAGGGGTCAACCAAGCCCACTGGAAAAAAGAAGGCCTGTTTAATAAATGGTGCTGGAAAAACTGGCTTGCCTCTTGCCGAAAAATGAAAATAGACCCCAGTCTATCACCATGCACCAAACTCAGGTCAAAATGGATCACAGACCTCAATATTAAAACAGAAACTCTAAACCTATTGAAAGAGTAAGTAAAAATCTTGAGGACATAGGAGTAGGCAGAGACTTCGAGAACAAAAATCAAACTGCAAAGGAAACACTTCAAAGAATGAATAATTGGGACCTCATTCTACTGAAAAGTTTTTGTACATCTAAAGAAATCACCAGCAAAGTAAAAAGAAAACTCACAAATTGGGAAAAAATTCTAGCTGGCTGTCCCTCAGACAAAGGTCTTCTATCTAGAACATACAAAGAATTAAAAAACATGTACCTGTCCAAATTCAAAGACCCAATCCAGAAGTGGGCATCTGAGATGAATACACACTTCTCAGACAAAGAAATACAAATGGCAAATAAATATATAAGAAAATGTTCCACATCCTTAGTCATTCGAGAAATGCAAACAAAAACAACATCGAGATTTCATCTCACCCCAGTAAGACTGGCCAGTATGAAAAAGTCATCCAATAACAAATGCTGGCAAGGATGTGGAGAAGTAGGGACTCTATTACACTGCTGGTGAGAATGCAGACTGGTGCAACCACTGTGCAGAGCCATTTCGAGATTTCTCAGCAAACTAGGTCTAGAGATTCCATTCAAACCAGCTATTCCCCTTCTGGGTATTTTCCCAGAAGATCTGAAAACATCGTATCACTCTGATATATGTGCACCCATGTTTATCGCAGCACAATTTGTAATACCTAAAATGTGGAAGCAACCCAAGTGTCCATCCACAGAAGACTGGATTAAAAAATTGTGGCATTTTTATATAATGGAATATTATTCAGGTATAAAGAAAGACAGTTTTGGGGACTTTGTAGGCAAATGGTCAAAACTGGAGTCCATACTCATGAATGAAATAAATCAGCGGTACATGTGCGGGCAATGTATTGTATCACTGGTGTAAGAACCTGAGGGTGGGAATATAAACTAAAAGACATGAAGGAAATCTGTTCAAAAACAAAGAACAGATGGGACGAGGGAAAGGAGAAAAGAAAGAGACAAAAATGTATGTATGTATATATGAATATACGTATATGCAGGAGGGCTAACATGGTTCTACTATTGTATTATATCACTTAATGCTAAGGAATAATTGATGACGGGTTATTTGATCAATCTCGTATGTCTGTATGTGTTATCCTGAGCACACACTTTGAAGATATCAATACGCAAAGCAGCAACTATTGGTGGTTTTCTTTTGGTTTTTTGTTTGTTTGTTTTTGTTTTTGTCTTTGGTTTTTTGTGTTTTGTGTTTTTCTGTTGTTGAGAGGATTAATTGTCTGACCAATTTTGCATGTCTTTATCTGGGTTCATATATATACGCTTCGAAGATATCAATAGGTAAAGCAACAACCACTGTTGAGTCCATGTCACCTTTTCTGTAGATCAGTTTTGATTGTACTATTTTTTATGCTAATTTGTGTCCGTTTGTTAATATGTTTTTGTGCTTTTATTTTTTAGAAAAGAAAAAAAGAAAAGAAAAGAAAAGAAAAATTAGAAGTCCAACACTGGAACAGAGTCTTAAAAGCTGTTGGAGAAAATCAACCAATCCCATTATAATTACAGCAGACCACTATGCCCAAACCTGAAAGATTAGGAGATCATAATGTGTTTGAAGCATAAAAGATAATAATTTCTAATGCAGACTTACATATCCTGTAGAACTTTCTTTCAAAATTGATGAAAGGCCAAACATGGCAGCACACAAAGATAATCCCATGACTTCAGAAGGTGAGGCAGGAAGATTGCCACAAGTTGAAGACCAGCCTGGGCTACATAGGGAGATCAAGTCCAGCATGAACTATGTAAGACCCCAGCTTGAGTGAGTGAGAGAGAGAGAGAGAGAGAGAGAGACAGAGACAGAGACAGAGACAGAGACAGAGACAGACAGAGAGAATTCATGACCATCAAATCAAAACTACAAAAAATTCTCAAGGATATCCCAAAAGAGACAAAGAAGCCAATCTAAGAGACTGAGTACACCAGGAAGGATAACTAGTTAGCCGAAGGGTGGGAGTGGGGAGCAGCAATTGGAAAACAACGCAATGAGAGGAATAAGTCAATACATTTCAGTAATAACAGTGTGAATGGTCTCCCTTCCCCAAAACACAGATATACAGAATAGATCAAGAAACACATTTAATCCAAAAATAAATACAAAGATTGAAAATCAAAGGATGTGAAAACAATATTGCATGAAACAGGAACCCAGAAAAAGGCAGGGTAACTATCCTAATTTCAGACAAAGTGGATACCAAGCAAACATTGATCAAAAGAGGCAAAGGTCACTACATAATGGTTAAAGAAAGAAATCAACAAGAAATAACAATTATAAACATATATGTATCAAACACCAGCACACCCAATTTCATAAAACAAATATCACACATTAAAAATCAAATAAATACCAATATGATTATAACAGGGGACCTCAATACTGTCACAAATGGACAAAGTAGACAAAAAAAGTCAACAAAGAAGTATCAGAGCTGAAACAAACCTTCAAATAGTGGATGTAATATATATCTCCAGTGTATTATACCCAACAAGAACAGAATACAAATTCTTCTTAGCAACATGGCTCTTTCTCCAAAACTGACCCATCTGCTAGCCCAAAGGCATACTTAAGTAAATTCAAAACAACAGAAATAATCCCATTAAATGAAACTAAAAATCTATGGTGAAGAAATCACAGAAACTATGCAAACACATGAAAATTAAATAATACCCTCTTGAATAATCAGTGGGTCACTGCGGAAAACAAGAAAGAAATTAAGATGGTTCCCAGAATCAAATGATAATGTGATTACAATATACCAAACTGTGGGACACAATGAAAGCAGTCCTAAAAAGGAAATTTACAACTGCAAATGCTCATAATGAAAAAACATAGCAAGCCCCAATAAATAACCTAATGTTCCAAATCCAAACCTAGTGCAAGAAGCCAACTACAAAGCTCAGGAGAAATTAATGAAACTGAGACAACAAAAATTACAAAAACTAAGTGAACTGAAGAGCTGGTTCTTTGAAAGAATAAACAAAGTAGACAAATCCCTACCCAATCTTACCAAAAAAAGAAAAAAAAGAAAAAAAAGATTCAAATAATGCAATTATAAATTTTTTAACAAGGTAAAATCCCATCAGACTCTGTTGAAACCCAAACAATTATTAGTAACTACTTTTGAGAACCTATATTGTAAATGGAGAATTCAGGAGAAATGGAAAGATTCCTAGATACATATAAACCACCAAAGCTGAACCAAGAAGACATAAAAACACTGATTAATCCAGAATTGGCAAAAAGACTGTAGAAGCAATGAACTATCAACTAAGAAAAGTCCAGGTCCCAATATCTTCACTCATGAACTTCAGGGAAGATTTAATCCATTAATATTCTCAAACTCTAGTACTCCCACAGTCATTCCTGGAAGCTACCATTATACTACTTCCAAAACCAGAAAAGGACCCAACCAAAAAAGAGAACTACAGGCTAATCATTTTAATGAACACTGACACAAAAATCCTCAACAAGATGTGTCAAACAGAATGCAGCAAATCATCAAAAAGAACATAGATCATAACCAACTAGGATTCATTCCAAGGATGCAAGGGTGGTTCACCCTACGGAAACCAATAGTTCTAACATATCACATAAACAGGAGGACAGAAATCACAGGATCATCAATACAGCAGAAGAGCCTTTCACAAAACCCAGCATCCACTCACAAGAAAACCTTGGACAAATATATACAGAAAGACCTTATCTCAAACTGATAAAAGGCAAAACCTACGATAAACTGAAAGCTTTCCCCCTAAAATCGGGAAGACAGGATGTTCACTATCCCCACTACTGTGCAATATAGTACTTCAAACACCCAAAATAACCAGGGAAAAGAGAATTGAAAGTTACTTGTACAGGAAAGCAATCAAACATTGTTTGCAGATGACAGAATTGAGTCTTCTATGTAGAATAGAAGACCCAAAGAATTCTACCAATAAACTCTTAGAATTAATAACCAACTTCAGCAAAGTAGCTGAATGCAAAATCAACACACAAAATTCATTAGCATTCATGTATACTAATAATGAACTTTCTGAAAAATAAATTAGAAAAACAATACCATTCACAATAGCATTTTTAAGAAAAATTAAATACTTACAAATTAACCTAACCAAGGAAGTGAAAGACCTCTGCAGTGCAAACTATAGCATTCTGAAAAAGGAGATTGAAGAGGATATCAGAAAATGAATTCCCCTTGTTCCTGTAAAGGCAAAACCAATACAATCAAAATAGCCATAATTCCAAAGTTGATATTGATTTAACACAATTCAAATCAAAATACCAATAGTATTTCTCACAGAACTAGAGAAAACAATCTTAATATTCACATGGGACCAGAAGAGACCGAATAGCAACATCAATTAATAGTGGATAAGAGCAAGGCAAGAGGAATCACAATTAAGTTACACTACAGAGCGATGGTTATAAAATCACCATGGTATGGGCACAAAAATAGGTATGTGGGTGAATGGAACTAAACAGAAGATGCAGAAACACCTCCAAGAATATTCAGCTACCTGATCTTTGACAAAGAGACAAAAATTTATGCTGGAAGAAAGCCTCTTTAATAAATGATGCTGGGAAAACTGACTATGCACATGCAAAACATTGCATTTAGACTCCTACCTCTCACCTGTACTAACTGAAAAAAAAAATGAATCAAAGATCTAAACAGCAAAATAGAAACAACTTGCTAGAAGATAAAATACATAACACTCTTGACAGCACAGGCAAGGCAAGATATTCTGAACAAAATTTCAACTGTACAAAACAGAACCCCAAGAAACACATAGGATCATATCAAATTAAAAGCTTCTGCACAACAAAGAAAAGAAACAACCTATAGAATGGCAAGAAAATTTTGCCAGGTACTCCTCCAACAGAGGACTAATAACTAGAATATATGAAGAATCCAAATAATTAGACCCCCTCTCAAAATAAAAGATCCTATCAGCACACAGGCAACTGAAAGGAACAAATACTTCCATTAAGAAAAACTACAAATGGCCAATAAATACATGAAAAATATATTTAGCATCTCTGGCCAGTAGAGAAATGCAAATTAAAACAATGAGATTTTTACCTTACCCTTGAAAAACTGCCCATCATCAAGATACCAGGTAATGAACGCTGGAGAGGCTGCAGGGAAAACAGAACCCTTCCATATTGTTGGTGGGAATGTAAACTAATACAACCACTATGGAAATGAGTATGGAGACTCCTCAAAAAACTAACACTTGAAATTCCATTTCAGCCAGCTATTCCCCTTTTAGGTATCTTCCCAAAAGGGTTAAAGACCTCACAGTACAGTGATATATACATTAATCAAAATTTATACCAGTGCAGTTCCTACTTAAACCTTGGAAGTGGCCTATATGTCCATCAATAGATAACAGGTAAAGAAAATGTGGTATTTATATACAATGGAGTACTACTTGGCCAAAAGGGAGGAAAACAGATGCACCTTGAGACCATCATGTTAAGTGAGGTAGGGCAGAGGCACAGGCTTAAACACCACAGGGCTTCTCTTACATGAGAGACCCCAAACATAAGTAAGGTGCAAAATAGAAGACAGATAATAGGAAACAGAGGTGGGAGGGGGCGCAGGAGGTAAGGAGAAACAGTGCAGCTGGGACGGAGGGGCGGGGACGGGAAAGTAAAAAGCAGTAAGATGTGTAATGCACATGTGCCAACCTGCATGATGAATTTAGTCACTGTGTACAGCAAAGATGTACTAGTGAAAAGCACAATTTTTAAAAAAGAAAACAAAAGTATCCTTCCCTCCCACAAGGGAGAAGAGCTATGTAATATTAAATGTTAAGCGCTACTGGTTTTGTCAACTTCTACTGGAGATACTTAACTTTAGGAAGAATAGCTCAACAGCAAAACTTTTAAAGTTCCATGAAAATAGATACTGTGTTGGTTTTGTTCATTTTTGTTGTTTTAATTTGCTGCTTTTTCTTTTTGAGACAGGGTCTCACTATGCAGTTCCAGCGGGTCTTTAACTCATTGCACAGCTGAGGGCGGCCTCTAACTTACGGTTATCCCCCTACTTTAGCCTTCTGAGAGCTAGGATTACTGGCATGTGCCGCCACACTTCGCATGTTCACTGTCTTCAACATTTTCAAAATATAGAGACAAAAGAATCCATGAAGAAAACATCTACTCAAATTTTACATATGACTCTTCCTAGAATTACTTGCTAATTTTAGCCCAAATGAATATTTAATTAGTTGAAGATCTGAAATTATTTTTAATGAGTAGGAAAAATTCAAGCAACATAAGATTATAATACAAAACAGAATGGCCTGTTTCTAAATGAGTATGGCAAAATAGCTACTAACCCACTGTATCTCCTCCTAGCTTCCTTCCTTTACTTCTGAACTCACAAACTCATCAAAGACGTCCCTCGTAGCAGTGACAAAAAGACAATTCAGAAGCCAGAGGCTGGCCGGATGTGGTAGCACACATCTGTAACCTCAGCACTCAGAAAGCTGAGGCAGGAGGATCACAGCATCCATCATTTTGAGGCCAGGTCGGGCTACATAAGCAAGTTTAAGGCCAGCCTACACTACAAAGCAAGACCTTGTCTCAAAAAAAAGTCAGAGGCTGGAATGGTGAGGTGGTAAGGAAGCAAAGGGGCAGGATACACCAACGGTAAAGAATCTTTCAGAAGGGTGTTTTTTGTTTTTGTTTTTTGTCTTTTTGAGACAGGGTCTCACTATACAGTTCTGGCTGGCCTTGAGCTCACTTTGTAGCCCAAGCTGGTCTGGAACTCACAATAGTCTTCTGCCTCAGCCTCCCGAGTGCTGGGATTACAGGCGTGTGCCACCATGCCCGGCCAGGAGGGTGTTCTTAAAGGCTACCAAGACAGTTCCCATTGTTAAGTAGTGGTACCATAAGACTGGAACAATTAAAAACAAAACAAAGCCAAGGTCTACATAGACATTCATGTTTCAGCACATCTCAATTCTAAATCTATGGGATTTAGGGAATACGGGCACTTTTTTTTTGCAGGCAGGGTCTCCCTATGCAGCCCACACTGGCCTTGAACTCACAGTGATCCTCCAGCCTCGTTCTCCCAGGTGCTGGGATTATGGGCATTGAGCCACCCTGCCCTGTGGGCACTTTTTAAAAGATATGATTAATTAAAATAATAGTACAGTGCCTGCAGTTTTTCTTAACCTGAAAATAGCTCTCAACACTGCAGCTCCCTGATCTGACTCTAGCCTTCTCTCCGCAGCTAGCCTCTCGCTCACACCCTTTCTCAGGCTCTACGCTGCCCAGCACAGCATGGTGCCTCACTGCAGGCATCCCTATTCCAACCTGCAAATACTTCCAAGCCTCAGCTGTAGCACCCAGTCCTTTGTGAAGCTTTTTCCTATTGTTCCCTGTCCAGTCTCCTCACCTCACACACACCTCTATCAAAATACAATTGGCCACACATTTAATGGTACGCCACTGTAGCCACTCACTTCTGCCACACACTTGTAACATCTGATGATTTTAGGTGCTTCCTTATCTCCTTGAACAGACTGTCCATGGGCTGGACCCCTTTTTAAAATTCATTTTAATTTTCTCCAGGGCCTGGCATGAGAAGTGACACACAATAAGGAATCTAAGCAAAGTGAAATACAAAGGATTGCTGCCAAAAATATTAGAAATACAAAACTTGAAACTATTAGAACAATACCTTAACTAGATGTCTACAGTTTTCCCCCGAATTACCATTAGAGCTACTAAATATGAACCACGGAAATAAGCAATCACAAAACAAAACCATTTCCGTATAGCAATAAATGTACTGTCTTTGCCCAGAGTATGAAGGACGCAAGTTAAAACATAACTTATAACTCATCATACATGTGATGTTGTCTTCCCAGTTGTAAATGTGATTAAAACAATAACTCTGTGTGTAGGAATGCATTTGAATTACACTAGTATTTCCACTGGCTTTAATTTTACAGACTTCCTACAGCCACAAAAATGGTGATGCAGTTCTAAACGGACTGCTAAGATTTATATCAGCAGTCATAAATCTTTCATCCTCTCATGAATCACTGCTGCTTAACTGGTTTATCTTATGTTAATACCTTAAGGACTCAGAAAGTTTTAACAACACCTGATTTAGAAACACAGAAAAGCACAAAGAAAACACAAATTATCTGTAAGCCAACCAACCAAAGACAACTGAACATTTTGATACATTTTTTCATATGCATATACACATACTATGATAAGAATGACTAAGACCACGAAACAGCTACAATTTATTATGCTTTTATCACAAGGTAATATACACACTATGTGAAACAACACAGATTATTTCCTTACTCTTCAAAAGAACCAATGAGACAGGTACTTTGTCTCTTTCTTTCCTTCTTCTTTTTGTACAGTCTGTAGGTCTATTTTGGTTTTTGTCTTCATCCATTAGGTCATGAGTTCATAGGGCATAGGTCACAGTGATGGCAAACCTTTTAGAGTCAATGATGACAGCCCAGTGAGGCCACAGGTTCCCCACCACTGGCATAGGATCCAGCAGCTCAGGCTTTCCATGGATACTCATAAAATAAGCTTCTCTTGGTAAAGAAGCCCAGCTTCATCTAAACTCAGCTAAGTTTTCTTTGACTCCTTTCTTTTCTGATCATTTTCTTTCATGTGTTCCAGGAAGCTGTCTTGGCTCTTAGAACATGCTTAATATGCTCAAGCCATACATTAATTCTCTTGGCAAGAATCTTGTCCTTAACTTCGTATTGTAAATAAGATGCTGGGCAATACTGGAGCCAAGGGTCTCACAGCGCAGCCACAGTAGCACTCATGGAGCGTGCCTTTTCAATAGTGCCCATCCCCTTGATGTTTGCAAGAGAACCTTTGCTGTAGACTCTCATGTGTGTGGCCAAAGGAACAATTTCGTCTTCTAAAAGGCATACTTCTAAGGAACATACTGTGGGCATCTCTCATCGTTCCTTTTGTGTAAGTCATTTTGGCGAATGCTGGAAGACAGCACTTCTAGCCAGAAGGCACTATTTTTAATTTCCTCTTTACAGTGGAAAAACTAAGGAGAATAAGAGATTAAACACAGTACTTTTTTCATAGTCACATGGCAAACAAATGGCCAAACAAAAATTAAAGTCTTCTGATGCCTTAGTTCCTGATCTTAAACATATACAAACACAATACTTTCATCAAAAAAATGGGAACACAGTAACCAGTTCTGTAACCAGCCTTTTTCACTAACGTACACTGTAAACACCTTTAACAGCAATTTCACTGGCTGTGTAGTGTTCCACTTCCTGGGTATGAAACAGGCTGCTTTAAATAGTATACTTATGTTATTCCAATATTATATGTGCTTTAATATTTCAAAAACACTACAATGAATAACTCTGTACATTTATTTGATTAGGTCCTTAAGGTCAAAATGCTCGAAGATGCCCTTTGGCTTGGGTACTGACCCTGGTTCTGGCTGTATTTTGGGCACCCAGAAGCCCTTTTTGACTAGTTCCTACCTTCAAGACAGTACAGATGTCAGGTTGTTATTGAAAACTTTTAGTTATCGGTAAAGTTGAAAAAGTTTCACTTCTGAGTCCAAGGTTAGTGATTCACTAACAAAAAAAAAATAGTAATTCTTATGTACAAATCATCTATTTGATAGTGACATGCATCTACCTATATAGCATTATGTTTTGCATAAAAACTTATTTAAATACTCAACAGTCTCTGAACTCTGAAATGTCATAGTTTCCTTTCTGCAGCATTTTTGCACAGTTAAGAAGCATGGTGTTATAGCCAGGTGTGGGAGCACACACCTGTCACCCCAGCACTCCAGAGGCTAAGGCGAGGACTGCCATGAGTTCAACACCAGCCTGGGTTACACAGTGAATTCAAGGCCAGCATGAACTACAAAGCAAGACCATGTCTCAAAAAAGAAAAAAGAAATAGACTAAGGCTGGGGATACAGCCCAATGGTAGTGTGTGCTTGGCATGCACAAGGGTCCTGGGTTCAATCCCCAGGACCACACACACACACACACACATACACACAAAGACCAAACAACAGAACCTCATTTTTTTGTAAGAATCATTTATTTCTGGACATACTCTACTCAGTGACATTCTTCAGAAACAAAATAAAATTACATTTACTAAGAAAGCACACATTTTTTTCTCCAGAGGGAAGTGTAGCAATGTTAATTTATGTTTTATATCCATAAGTTGCTATGAAACAAATTATATAACATTATAATCACTCTTCTGAGGATGGGGTAAGCAGATTATAAAAAGGTAATTAATTTGAAGATGTAAAATACTTTCTTAGTCTCACATAACACTTTTAACTTTTGGAAAATTTTCACAAATAGTATCTGGATATTATTTATGGGGTGTGTGTCTGTGGCCAAGGGTTGAACCTAGGGTCTCTCTGTACTGAGCTGTACAGGCTCATTCCTTCTTTCTTTTTTTCTTTCCTTTTGAGACAGGGGCTCACTGTGCAGTTCAGGTTGGCCTCATGCTCACTCTAACCCACGTTCGTCTTGAACTTGCAACAATCTCCTGCCTCAGCCTCCTGAGTGCTGGGATTATAGGCATGCAACACCACACGCAGCTGATCTGCTCTTTCTAAATTGCCTAGGCGGGATCTGAATTTAGTCCTCCTGCCTCAGCCTCCTAGAGTGCTGGGATTAAAGGTGTACACCACCACACCAGCTGGGGGTATTTTTTCTCTGTAGCCATTGTAGAATAATTAAGATAAAATATTTACCACTTCACATACTTATCATTTTTATAATTATTATTTTAATTGTACAAGTTTAAGGGGTACAGTGTAATAATTTGATACATATTTATAGTACTAACACAACTTTTAAAAACATTCTTTTAAAAAACGATATGCCAAAGTATAAGGAAATCATAAGAATACAAAGACATGTCATTTTTATCAGAGTATTTAACATATTATATTATGGAATAAGCCATAAACATCATGATTACTATTTGTAAGCTGTACTGATCATGAGGTGCCATGGTTTAGGTATGGTCTGTTCCCAGGGCTTATCCACTGGAGGGTGGTCCTTAATGGAGTGATGCTGTCAAACAATATGGAGCCTTTAAGGTAGAAACTGAGTGGAAGGCTGTTAGGTCAGAGTGGGTCTTAGGCATGCGACTCTTGTGTCAGCTCCTGGGAGGACAGGAGGCTCCAAGAGCCTGCTAGATCCCTGCACCTCTCTCCAGTGTCCTACCTGTCACGTGCTCTCTCATTCTGACATCTACCATGAGTCCCTCCTCCCCAGAGGACAGATCAGCAGGGTCACCTGAGCTTAAATGCTCACCTTCCAAACCAAGAGCATAAATTCTTCTCTATGAAGTTCCTCAGCCTCTGGTATTTTGTTGAAGTAATGATAAATGAATGACTATACTAGGCTGCCTATGAATTCAAACACATTATCAAACTCTTAATTTAAAGATTATGATCAAAAGGAATATCTAACAAACAATGTGAGAACAGCATACTCTGTATAGTCCCAAGTGATGCTGGGCCTACAGACTCATTGCCTTAAATTATAATAGAGACTTTCTACAGAAGTATTAAAGAACTATAAACTAACCTTTCTAGAATAGTTGGTCAACTATAGCCTGGACATGCCTAGGATGGTCTCAGATTAACAGATTCAAATTAAATGTGAAGCTGAGCGTGGTGGCGCACGCCTGTAATCCCAGCACTCAGGAGCCTGAGGTAGAAGGATTATTGTGAGTACAAGACCAGCCTGGGCTACAAAGTGCGCTCAAGGCCAACCTGAACTGCACAGCAAGACCCTGTCTCAAAAAGACAAAAATAAATAAATTAAGTATGAAACAGGAGCCCAAGCATATCACTCCCCACGGGCTATGTATATACCAAAACAGCACTTTAAATCCCTTTTGGAATAGAAGAATTAATAAAATTTAGAGCTGTGGCCACATTATACATTTTAACTAACATAATGACACTGAAAATCTCACAATAAAGTCTCCTATTTCAAAGGTCTCTGATTCTATCATAACTCACTTTGTTCTTTAAAACTGTATCATTTTCCTTTTTCCTTCCATTAAGCACACTTTAAATGCTGAGTTTAAAAGACAAAAAGAAAACCGGACAGGTGCTAGGTCTGAATGTTGTGCCCTTAACCCCCCACCCCTGGCCAAATCTGTGTATTGCAATCTAATCCCCAGTCAACAGGTTTACATTCCTGGATACAGGACCCAGCAGCGGCCATTCTAACTTAGCACTCAAAACCGAAGATGATGTTTTATATGCACAAATTTGGGGTGTAGATTTAACCACCTACAGCACTGAGGACCAAGGAACAACTACAACGTCAGGGAAAAGTACAGTAGAAAAACTCTTTATCATCTTGGGAAAGCAGTAAAGAAGCTCACTATACATTCTAGGTCTTGTATGGTATAGTGTGAGAAATATCAAACATAAAGAAAAAAATTAAAAATCAAAGAGAGGAAACAGATCACCTAGAAAGGTAAAACTAATAATTATACTGTATCTCTCAATACACTCAGCAAAGTTAGAGGACTACAGAGCAATCTTCAAAGTGTTAGAGGAAGGAAAAATTCTAATTCCACATCCTGCTAAATTATATTCTTTAATGAAGACAAAATAGGATACTTTCATTCAAAAATTGAAAAAAAAATCCATTCATAGATCCTTGCTGGAAGAATCACTAAAAAAATACCTAAAGAAGGAGTCAAAAGTATATGCAAAATCTAAATAAATGTAAGTCCTGACTATAAAGAAACTATAAAAACACCTACAAAGGGGCTCCATTAGGCTGAGTAAAAACAAGGTAGAATGGAAATGATAGAATTAAAACATTAAGGAGGGATCCACATGAAGATTTCTAAAGTTCTCGTAACAGGCAGAAGAAGTTGGGCAAACTTGGTTAATTTAAGGCAAATATACACGTAAAAATGCAAAATTACTAACTTAGGAAGAATATAAGTTATTTTCAAGCCAGCAGAGAAAAAATCAAAGAAGAAAAACTTGAATAACATTACAGAAACCAAAACGGGGGAGCAAAGCATGAGACATACAAAAGCACAAAAGAGTAAAAATAAATCCAAGTATATAAATACATTAGTATGAACATACTGACCTCTCCCAACTGGAAAGTAATTCTTAAATTAGAAACGGCATAAAATTTAAAATAACATAAAAATAATCCATAAAAAGACACTTTGGCTAGAGAGATGGTACTGGGGCTTGACTAACAAAGCAGTATGGCTTTTAACAACACACTGGTTTAAACAGTCCAACGGACTGCCACAAATACTCTAAAACCCCTGACTCAGGATATTACACGACACTAAAAGGAATCATAATTCCCAGTAACACACACAGGACAAGTGAGGCTATAGGACCCTCCTCCTCTACGCCCCTGTACTTGGGCAGGGCCCAGGGCCAATTCCCAGACTCAGCACCCTTTCTGTTACACTGTCAATGCACCCTGAGACCCAGTGGGAGCTGCCCTGGACCCCGCCCATCTCAAATCCCCGGACCATTCTTCCCTTCAGTCCCGAAGCTTTCCTTTCCACAAGCTTGAACCCTCTGGCTCTGAACATACCTTTCCCCTTTAAACTTTATTAAACTTTGCTGCTGCTTCTTAGCTTTGTTGCTCACAAAAACTTGGAAGCCTTGGAAACCAGGAACCCATTCTCCAAGGTAACACCAGTGCTTTGAGACTTCTTTGCATATTCAAGTAACTTCTCTGCAGTAAAGAATAACCTCATATTCTACTCTTCTTTTTTTTTTTTTTTTTTTTGTCTTTTGAGACAGGGTCTCGCTGCGCAGTTCAGGCTGGGCTTGAGCTCACTTTGTAGCCCAGGCTGGTCTCAAACTCACAATGATCCTCCTGCCTTAGCCTCCAGAGTGCTGGGATTACAAGAGTGTGCCACCACACCCAGTTCTCTACTCTCATTTCTCAAGAGTTCCGGACAATGATTCAAGGCCTGATGAGCATAAAGTGTGACTTGCACAAAACTCCTTCAGGATCTCAGGCAGCATCTTTGAGGCCAGCGTAGAAGCAGTGATTCGTAGGGCTCTGAGGAGTTTCTTCCCCAAAGTAGCAGAAGCAGAGGAATTACCGGGCTCTGGATTAGTTTGGTGGACAAGGCACTTTTCACTGTTTTGTATCTTAATGATCTTTCCAGGTTCCAAACCAGGCTCATAAAGTAAGAATTCTTTGATGACATCAGCCTACTCTTTTTTTTTTTTTTTTTTTTTTTTTTGCGGTACTGGGGATTGAACTCAGGACCCTGCGCTTGCTAGGCAAGCGCTTATTCCACTGAGCTATATCCCCAGCCCCATCAGCCTACTCTTAAAGGGACAGAGAAGGGAAAGTCACTTTACTGAAAATAGCGGAATTTCACTATTCCATGTTGAAAGGAACTGGTGTAACTGCCAACACTGTTAAGACCCTGCCTTGAGGTGCTGCAAGGGGAAAAGAAGGCCAACAATTCTTGAGATCTAAACTGTTTACCTGCCACAAACCATCCACAGGGCTTCACAAGTCCACCCAAATCATACCACCTTTGCTTGCAAGTCTTTCTAAGATAAGGCCTTTGGGGTGGGGCAAACTCAGATTTCAGCAAGGTTCCTGGTACCTTCTGATCAAAAAAGATTCACACTATCCAGTGTGTTTGCTTCCTGGGAGTATATGAAAGGCTTCTTCAGCCTTGCTGGCTTTCTGCTTCTATTAATAAGAACCTACCTTCTGGCAAGAAATACATCATTTCTGTGTCCCTGCACATTCAACCTTTATGGTCAAAGTGCACAGAAGTTTTGTTCTGCTGCTTCTTTTGTTCTCTTTTTCTTTCCTAATCTTTTGTCGTGTGTGTGTGTGTGTGTGTGTGTGTGTGTGTGAGAGAGAGAGAGAGAGAGAGAGAGAGAGAGAGAGAGAGAGAGAGAGAGAGAGAGAGAGAGATCTTTAAACTGGATCCTACAGCAATGAAGACAGTATGGCAATACTCATTGATTCTTACCAATGTCAGACCACACAGTCTCCACATAATAGCAACAATGAAAACTACATAATCTGAGGAGACTAGTGATCCATAATGTGCTTTACTTATTTAAAGAAGGGGAAAATAAGTAATTTTAACTTTAAGAAAAAAGTTTTAAGCCAGGCATAGTGTTGCACATTTGTAATCCCAGCACTCAGGAGGCTGAGACAGGAGGATCACTGTGAGTTTAAAGCCAGCTTGAGCATGCTACATAGTGAACTCAAAGCTAGCCAGAACTACATAGTGAAACCTTGTCTCAAAAAAAAAAAAGAACTCATTTAAAAGTAAATAAATGCCACAAAGTACATAAAATCTTATTAAGTTGCAATCACCAACTCAAGGCAATAAAACTGGTTCTGAAATACCCTTTCAGTGCTGCTACTGAGAGGAATCCCTCTTATTTTACCTCTTCCATTCTCTGACTTTATTTTTCCTAGTACTGCAGATTAAAAGGGCCTTACCTATGTTAGGCAAACATTCTACCTCTGAGCTACATCTCAGCCCATTCCTGAATCTGGAAAGAAAAACAGAAAAAGCAGCTATCAATACAACAAGTACAAAGCAAGCATCCAGGGCTGAAAGAGCAAGACTGGTCAGCTAACATTCAGGGACACCAACACAGGTGTCCTACCCTTGTGCTCCCCAAATCCTACTGTTTGGTTCTGGGTCTATCTCAAAAGACTCTGCAGCAGAAGAGTGACCACTATTTCTACAATCTGAGCTGTGTTTAGGGTAGGTTCACAGAGAATGCAAGAAAAACAAAAACACAATGCTAGAGATTAGGCACAAAAAATAAGGGGTTAGAAAAGGTAGTAAAATAAAAATCATTTTGGGGGGGAACTGGGAATGAAACTCAGGATCTTGTGCTTGCCAGGCAGGCACTTATGCCACTGAGCAAAAAGATAAAGGTGACGAGCTTTGTGAAAAAATTCAGAAGACTTGGTAATCAAGTAGGGTAAACCTTGAGCTATTATATAAAAGATCAGTTTGAAATTGACTGGAAAAGATACAGCACTAGACAAAAATCTTTTGTTTCTATGCCTGACTTATGTATGTCTAAAACTACAATATTTATGTATAACACCTAGTTGGAAAATGAAGTACATAAAATCATCCAGAATTCTAAATTACATAGCTATGGGGAAAGTACCAGCCAGTGGAGTCCTCAAAATGGCGCTGTGGACATACAGATAAATAAATACAAATTTAAAAAATAAAGTGAGCAAAAACCAGGGTCTCCAATGATACTGATACTATGTAAATTCATTAGAACAAAATTATGACTGTGTTTTTTCACTACCATACCTTCAGTATGTGGAATTTATTGAATGAGCCAATAATTAAACTACATTAAATTCAATCTCCATAAAATATGTTAGTTTGAAAGAACTTCTTATAAATCCATTGTTTTCAAAACTCACAGCAACAGGAGACAGAAAATGATTACAAACTAGAATATATAAAATTAGTTGAAAGCTTTAGAATGTTGAAAAATCTCAAGTTCAAGCTAACAGAAATTAAACCCAATTTACAGAAAAAAAATAAAGTGAATAGAAGAGAAAAACATGAGTCATAATTTTTTAGTTACAGATAAGCCTTCTAAAATCCTTCTTAGAAAAAAATTGAATATTGAAAAAAATCTAAATACTACTAAAAATAGTAAAACAGCCAGGTGTGGTGGCGCACACCTGTAATCCTAGCACTTGCGAGGCTGAGGCAGGAGGATCACTGCAAGTTCAAGACCAGCCCAGGCTACAAAGTGAGCTCAAGACCAGCCTGAACTGAATAGTGAGACCCTGTCTCAAAAAGACAAAAAAAATTAAAAATAAGACTTCTGTAGTAAAAAGCAACATAAAATGGACAATTAGTAGACCAAAAAAAAAAATCTAAGTAACAAATCCTAAACAAAATCCATCAAGCACCTCAGAAGTTCAGAAATTATTAGGTATTACGGGTATTGTTTTAATACCCTTAAAAGCAGCTCTAAACAGAACATTAAAATCACTTAATTGAACCGCTGAGGCAAGACGATCACAAGTTTGAATCCCATCTAGGTAACTGAGTGAGGCTCTGTCTCAAAATTAGAAATTAAGAACTAGAACTGTAGTTCATTGGTTGAAAATGACCCGGGTATGGTTCCCAGTAGGGAACAGACACATACAAAAAGATAATTGGAACTTGGAAGCATTTTACTGTTTATTTCAGTTGTTAAAGTCTAATTATGAAGGGGAAATACTGGTTTTATACAGGTGCAGGGCTGGGGATATGGCTCACTGGTAGAGCTCTTGGTTGAAGAGCTAGGTTCAATTCCCAACACTTCTTCTCCAAAGAAAAATAAGTTTGAAAGATAAACTTTTACGTAAACAAAAAAAAAAGTAGGAAGCTTACTTTAACCTCAATGTGAAAAAATCCTTTGTTACATTCCACTTAACAATGCTTCTGAAAAACTAAGCAATTATGCTCTGCTGGCTTCATTTTATAAACACACTCAGGCTTTACACGTTGGGGTAAGAACGAGCACTTGCCTCTTTCAATACACCTTTGAAGACATAGTGTTTGCTGTAAGAAACTGGTATGGCGTTGCTCCAGGAACGACACTTTAATATAATTTTTAATATAATTTTTTAAACACCAGTAGCCTCAAAGAACAAGGAGGATTTCAAACAAAGTCCCATTGGACTGCGGTGGGTTAGGGGGGAATCCTAGGATTTCAAGATCTAACCATGTCAGTCATGTTACAGACATGTAGCAATCGCAATTCACCTTTCTCTTTCTGTATGCAGAAGTGTGGGAGACCGCTGAGAGACCTGTGGTCGGCATCCATTTTGTAATATACCAGCCATCTTAAGAGTCTTAAGTTTCAGTTTCTGTCCTGAGTTAAGTTTCTATTTTCTCCAAGTTAAGTTTCTGTTTCCCGTAAATCACGTGCTATCGCGTGATATAGTCACATGCTATCGCCTGATGCCTGGACCACCCTCGCATGATGTTTGGACTTCCCTCCATTGCTTAGTTACCCGGTGACGTCAATCTCCCATTCCGCACTGTATATATACCCTAGGCTTTTGCTCAATAAATGAGACTTGATCAGACTCCTGTCTTGTCTCCATGTCTTGTGTCTCTTGTCCCTTTTTCAATCCCCGCTCCCCCTCTAGAGTCTCCACTGACTACCCGAGGGTCGGGTCACAGAAGGAAAAGTATTAGGAGATACTTTAAGAGCTAACAGGAAAAGCCAGGCACATGACACAAGTGGACAACCCCAGCTGTTCGGGAGGCTGAGACAGGAGGACTACAAGCTGAAGCCCAGCCTGAGCAACTTAATGGGACTCTGTCTCACAATAAGTAATGCAAGGGGCTGGGGATGTAGCTCTGCAGCAGATCATCCTGGGTTTAATCCCCAGCACCACACATCCTTCTTTCACTGACTCTTTCTACTCTACTGTTTGAATTCTCCCTCCCTCCCTCCCATACCATTTATTCTTTCAAGGCCATCTTAAATATTTCCTTATCTATGAAACATTTTGTTGTTGTTACTAGGGATTGAACCCATGGTCTCCACACTGAGCCACATCCCCACTCTCCCCCCTACTTTTTTTCATTTTTGAGGAAGAGTTTCACTAAGTTACAAGTTGCCCAAGCTGGGACAGAACTTGCAATCCTCCTGCCTCAGCCGCCCAAAGTGCTGAGATTATAGGCATGTGCACTACAAACCTTTGACATCATGTCCTAGGTGATCTGACTCCACTTACTTACAGTATTCTTTCAGAATGCATTCATAGTCTTGTAAAATGGATTATATTTGAAAATGTGTCTTCTTTCTCAGCATACAAGCATCTTAAAGGAACTAGACATATCATACATTACTCTTACATAATCATCTTCAGTATGAGATCACTGCTTTCCTTTCTTGCCTTCTAGATGCTTCAAAAAATTTCAAAGTCAACATGTCCTAAAATATAATTCTCTCTTTCCTCACTCTAACCTAGTTCTCTTCTACAGTTCCTCTCAACAAAGAGTCATCTATTCAATTGGCTGCCAAAGTTAAAGAAATCCCACCTTTCTCCCCTTGTGGTGCACACTGAACTCATCATTTTCTATCAGTTTGGCCTCAGAAATATCTCTAAATTTAGACATATGAATCCACTAAGTGACACAGTAGGATTAATAACTACGTCCCACTCAGAGTGCAACAGCTATGCTGACTCTGGACAGTGAGGGAGACAGGCCTCCACTGACATGAGTAAGGCTCTGTTCTGCTATCCCATAAGCCCTGCTACACACAGGTGACTACGGCCGTATTTCTTTCATCAGGAGACTCAAGAGCCAAATCGGGCGTGGGGTGTAGGGTATAGGGTCTGGGTCAGGGTCTCCGTGTCTCTGTCTCTGTCTCTCGGTCTCTTTCTCTCTCTCTCTTGGGATTGAGGGTACTCAAACTGTTTAGAAGGTAGGAAGGAATGACCTTGTTTTTCTGGTTTCGTTTTATTTTTTGAGGTGAGTTTGAACTCCTGGGCTCAAGTGACCCTCCCACCTCACCACCCTGAGTAGCTCAATTTACAGGCACACACTACCTTTCCCAGCAGAAGAGAGTGATCTTAAAGAATTCTCCTGCTTTCCTCTGTTCACCTTAACTTGGCTGACTAAAAAGGAGACAGGAATAGTGGCTGTTTATTTCCTAGCAACCCTAATCAAACCAAAGACAAAGCAAGGCAGTCATGCCGAATTGAGAGGTTAGGGGATTAAATTTATCAGTAATCCACTAATATGAAGTTAGTAGGAAAACTTCTTTCAAAAATTAGAAATGTGTCAAAAGATGTTTAAACACGAAATCAAACTAAGAGAGCAAGTTTGAACTCAGCTTTCTTACCCCCTTGATTTAACTGATCTAACTATGGGTACAAATAAGCCCATAACACACTGTCTCATAACACACAAATGGGATGCGGGGGAGAAGAGATCACTCTGAATGGTGTTAATAATGAGCCAATATTAAGGGAATCCAACACATTGTGATAACTTTCCATAGATTACTGCCACCTGTTATTCAAGAATTCATTTATGTTTAGCCAGGAATGGTGGTGCAAATCTGTCATCCCAGCACCCAAGAGGCTGAGAAAGGATCTCTGCAAGTTCAAGGCCATTCTGGGTTATACAAGTGAGTTCAAGGCTAGCCTGAACTACCTAGTGAGACCCTGTCTCAAAAAACAAAAATTCATTGATGTCTACAGTTAAATATCTTGTGTCTTTTTTTTTTTCCTTATCTTTTTTGAGACAGGGTCCCACTATGCAGTTCATGCCAGCCTATCCCAGGGTGGCTTCAAACTCGCAACAATCCTCCTGCCTCAGCCTCCTTGGTGCTGGGATTACAGGCATGTGCCACCATGCTGAGCACTTCTATAGCTGAATTTCTTCTGATTCTGAGATATTTTTGAGCCTCAGTGCTCAAAATACTCTGGCCCTGAGCAACACTTCTAGCCTTCTTCCCCCCTTTTAATTTTTATTTTGAGAAGGGTTTTAAAAAATTGCTCCAGCTGCCCTCAAACTTGCAATCATCCTGCCTCAACCTCTTAAGTAAGTACAATCTTTGATGGGTGGACTGGTAACCTGAGCATCATTTATATCAATGTTTCCTGAGGAAAAAGGAATTTCTTATTTCAAAAGCTGGCTTAAGACTTCCTACTCAAAAAAAGGACTTCCTAGTCCTGAAAAATATTGCTCTGGATTGCCTTAGTAAGTGTCACAAAAACTAGTAATATCTACTAATTGATATATTTGGAGGGGACAAATGCCTGAATTTTCCAAGTAGCTGGAATTCACAAGTGTCTACCACCCCCAGTGGCTGAGATTAATGATTTTTATTAGGTAAAAATATAAAAGAGAGAGATTGCAGAGATTGAGAAAGGTGCTTAGTTCTAAACCCAGTAACCAGGGTTAGTAATGTGAAGGGCAAACTGAAAGTAAAATAATGTATACTGAAAGCCCTGAGAGTAGGCACAGGACACAATACCACTAAAATACATGCTAGGGTCACACCCTTCCTGCTCAGCACCCCTCTTCCCTAACCACTGACTCTCATTCTCATTCTGTCTCTGCCTCTCTGCTGCTCTCTCTCTCTGTCTCTCTCTCTGTCTCCCTCTGTGTATCTCTGTCTTTCTCTACAAGCCACTTTTTATTTTATCTCTTTTCTCTAAGAACCTATATACTTGGGCAATAATTAAGACATAAGCTTCTGTTTGAAACAGGAATTTTCAGCAGTGTTTCTAAGACAACAGGTCCCCAGAGCAAAACGCTGTCATCCTGCTCTCTCAGCTGAAGGACATTTACAGAGTTGTAAATTCTTCAGAGGCACTGCTGCACTAGAGTCAAGAATGACACCGTTTCAGGAACATCCCTGAAGTGTGGGAAGAAGGAGATTGGGCCACCTGATGGAGCACTTGGTTGCTTAACCTATAGGAAATGCAGTATAGGGATATGCAGCCACACATCAGGAACATAAAACCCATGACAACCAAAGCAAATCACTATTGTTAAAGAACTGCTGGGAAGAGTTTGCAAATTTATAAAATTGTTGACATACAATATTTGAACATATTTATAGACTGCAACTTACAAGATTCTTAAATATGTCAGGAAACATTCTCGATCAAAACATTCCATGAGATTCAGGTAATGCTTTGGTGACGGAATGGAACTGACAATGACCTCAAAATGTTACCAAGCAAAGAGGCTCACAGATTCTGAGAATCTGGACAACCTGTGAACTGCTGCATGACCTGTTTCCCTAGTGATGCCATGGGCGAGTTCAGAGCTAAATGCACTGTTATAAGGTAGGGCCTGGGTGAGGAGGGTGACGGAGGGGGATCTGCAAGCACGCACCTCCCTCCCAAGCTCCCCCCTCCTCCCTCTGCTTCTGGGTGCCATCACACACGGCTTCTCTGTGCCAGGCCCTCCCACCATGCTGCCTCTCCCTTGTAGGTAGCCAATAACGAGAACTGAGGCCTCTGAGGCTGCGCCAAACTGACCCTCTCCTCCTTCAATTTGTGGGTGTCAGGGATGTTGTGCCATTGACAAAAAAGTCACTGACAACAACTTCCTGCACGTTTATGTTAAGGCACTGAGCCAAGCCCTTCACACACCAGCACCAGATTTATTTTTAGTTCTTTACTCTGCATTTATATCACCAGCACAATTTTGCTCCAGTATTACTCAAGAGAAAAATAACACTAAAACTCAAGGTCTAATAGCCAATTAACTTTAATTGCTTAGACAAGAATATGAAATTGGTAATTTTTATATTTTTAGAACTTAAAAACACTGATCTCCCTAATAAGGACAGATACTAACACAGCAGAAAACTAAGTCTTCCATAATAACTTACCAGTTCTTCACAAAGGGAATGGAGTTACCGCAACCACACACCAGGGCTCAAAGACGCTAGTAAGAGCCAATCTATCCTCTACAGTAGGGAAAATGAGAAAGTTTTCAGCTATTGATGACTACCTTCCCTCAGCACCACACACAGACACACACTCAACTCTCAAGACTCAGGACCTAATACATATAGTTAAGCAAAAATACCAAAGAACTGGAAATTCCATTTGCTAGGTGGTTCCTTACACCCTTTTGACATTTTAGAAATGAAAACTTCTACCATGTGATCCTCCCAATGTTGTTCCTGACCTTTCATCAGTTCCAAGACCTTACAAAGTTACCAGACTCCATATGCCCAACTCTACCAAGATGGCATTTGTTATAAAAGTGACTGGGAGTGAGATCTGCTCTGCCGAAGAAGTGAACTTCAGGTGTAGATTAATGCACTGGTGAGACCCTCGTTTCATGGCATTACTGAGAGCTATGAAAAACAGCTGTGCCACCACATCCGGGTCTGCTTTCCTAGTAGTTTTTTAACAAAAATCTTAGCATTATACTTTCATTTTATCCTTTTATTAAAAGGGTAAAATACTTAAATTACACATCTATTTAAACAAATCTATAGCTTCATAAAGTTCAACATATTTAGGACAAACTTATCCCCTAAGAAAGACATAAAAACAATTAAAATGATACAATGAAATAATCTTAATGAAACTCAATAGATACTTACCTATTTTTAATATGGAGATTTAAGTTCCAAGGTTGACAGAAATAAAGGAAAATTAGAGGCTCATTCATAGATAGTTTAAAGTCTTTAAATCCTCAGCAAATACAATCTATCAATTTCATTTCATGCCAGGGACTATAGCCTCAGTGGTAAAGTGCTTATCTAACATGCATGAAACTCCAGGTTTAATTCTTAGTTCTGGAGAGAAAAAAAAACCACTAATTTAATTTCATACATTTTTTAAAAAGTTAACTCCTTTTGAGAAGAAATTTCAAAGCACTTCACTAAAGTTTACACAGCAGCCTGCTACAGCAGCATGGTGGAACACAGGAAAATGGAAAACTGCAGTAGCAGTCCCTTACAGCAGTCCACGGCGCACCATGGGGCGTCAGCACCGGGATGCTGGTGGCAAGAAACAAGCAGAGCCTAAGGAAGCACCAGGGCCTCGCAGCAAGCCGGCGCTAAGGAGAGCAGCACTTTCTCTACTTCCATTCCCGCCGGCAATAAAGTCATTGTTTATGCTGCCCTCCCCCATTCAATTTATATTTTAAAATCTGAACATCTAGAGCAATATCAGGAAGTGAGACCCCAGGAGATTATTAGGCCATGAGGGCCTTCATGCACGGGACTGGTCCCTTCCAGAAGAGAGTCCACAGGAATTCCGTGTCCTTTCCAGCATTTGAAGACACAAAGGAAGACGACCATCATCTAGAACCAGGGAGCAAGCCTTCATCAGACATGGGCTCCAACAGGTCCTTCACGTTAGACTTTCCAGCCTCCAGACAGTCGGAAGAAGCAAAAATTAGAACCTTCACAGCTAACCTAATAAGGCTCGTGCCTGTAATCTACTCCAAAGCTCTGGGAGACTGAGGAGGAGAACTGTAAGTATGAGCCCAGTCTGACCAATTTCACAACCTAGCAAGATTCTGTCTCAAAATTTAAATACATATAAAAAGGCTGGAGGACATAGTTCAGTATGAAGGCCCACGATTCAACCCTTAGTACTGTCAGAGACACAGAGGAAGGAAAAAAGGAAAAAAGGAAGGAGAAGAAAAGGGAAGAGGAAAGAAGGGAAGAAAGGGAGCCCCCATATTGATTCAGAACATTAATCTGTACATCCTCAAAGCTCAAGAAACGCCACATAGGAAAACTCGGAGATTTACACCCAGACATGTCATTCTCAAACTTTCACAGACAAACACCAAAAGAAAATCATCGAAATCACCTGAAAGAAAAACTCACATACAAGGGACCCTCAAGAGTGATAGCGGAAGCCGGGCCTGGTGGGGCACACCTGTAATTCCAGCACTTGGAAAGCTGAAGGGGCAGGATCCCTGCAATTCCTCAGGCCTGGACAACACAGCGAGTTCAAGGCAGCCTGAACTAGAGTGAGACCCTGTCTCAAAACAGCAACAAAAAACCCACTAAAAAGCACAGCCACCTCCCTTACCCTCTCCAGACGCTCTCCAGGCACTGCTGTTGGAGAAAATCCTATCAGACAGTTCACATCAAGCTAACAGCTGGAGCGCGTTCTCTGAGAGAAGGGAAATGCTGAGGGCCCCAGTGCAAATGTGAGCTCCTCAGAGGAAAGAGAAAACCAAGAAGAGGCGGTAAAACTCAACTGAAGAGGCCCAGCGTGTGCCCGGCGAGAGCCCTCCGCGGACCCGCGAGATGGAGTAATAGCGTGATGGCGTGTAGGGGGCGGAAGAACACACAGCGGAAAACGGAAGCAAGATGATTAACACGCCCGCACCCAAACACGGCTCGGAGAAGTGCTACCACCGGGATTACAGAATATACTGGGCACCGCACTACGGGCCTGTAACAGCATTTCAAGCCAAGCCCTGGCAACTGAACAATGTACCAAGCTCCTGTCTCAAAATGAAAAATAATAAAAGGCCTGGGATCAAGCTCAGTGTGAAGTCCCTGGTTCAATCAATCCCCCACAGGATGAAACAGACTTACACCAGTGAGAATTATATTGGCTGAAATGATAATGTGTAAGAATTTTAAGGAGCTACAAATCATTTATTAAATGTTATTCTGGTAGGGTGTTATAAACACCACGTTATAATCACTGGAAAACTACCAAAATGAAAATTATCCAATAATAAATTTATATTGTAAAGCAAACCTAGAATCACCATGACAACAGGTAGATTTTTTTAAATTTTCATTTATTCAAGAACAATTATAGGAAACTTTCTATATACTAGGCGCTATACAACAAAATGAGGTAAGAAAAAAAAGAAAATAGATAAATGTCCTGCTCTTTTAAAGTGTGCACAGTTGGGACAAAAGTCCCTTCCTGGAATTAAAGAGCTTATGATTAGAAGCGACCTTATAGCTCCTTTATATTATAGGTAAGAACACAAACTCATCACTAACATAGCCAACTGGGCAGACTGGAGCCTGTGTGCACTTCTGCACCGCTTTTTCTCAAGGCTAGGAAGAGCAGAGTTGGGCACAGTGGCCGCACATCTGTAATCTCGGCACTCTGGGGGACTGAGGCAGGAGGACGGAAAGGCTGAGTCCAGTCTGGGCACTTTAGCAACTTAGACTCTGTCTCAAGAAAAAGGGCTGAGGATATAGCTTAAAAAGAAGGCCCTGGGCTCAAGCTCCAAGACTGTTTAAAAAAAATAAAAAGGGATGAATGGATGCTTTCATGTGATGAGAACAAAAATATAAGAGAATATGGAATAATCATAAAATTAGATTAGAAATGCCTAATGGATATGGACAACATAGACAGTTATTTAATGATTAAATATTTCACAATTGAGAGACAGAAGCCTAATAAAGCCCTAATTAATAAACTTATCAAAAATGAAAATAAAGTAATATAATAGTAAGTCTTTTAAGCCATGGCTATAGTCTTCCCTGTTTTCTGATCTGTAAAACAGGGATATTAAAAGTATTTATTTCACAGGCTTGCTATGAAAATTAAATGAATACTTGAAAACACTTGATAAGCTTAGTACCTAGGTAAACCTTCAGTAAAAGTTAGATACTCTTAGGGACAGTCACTTCTTAATTACATGGGAAAGGCACATGAAGACAAAGAAACTGTATTTCACTAAGGGACAGCCTATTTAGGGTAGTCTTATTTTTCTAGCAACTAGTAAAACCTATCACTAAATTATATAGTTGAGGAAAACATGTCAAAAGCGTAAGATTTAATAATATGGTCCCTTTCTCTATAAAGAATAAATCCTAAAATTGCATGAATTTTATTAAATTAACTACAATAAACATACTGCATGGCAATTTCAGTAAGTTCAGTAACTAAGATTATAAATTCTAAATATCATTATGAGAATGTTCACTCAAGTGTAATGGTACATGGAGGCTGAAGCAAGAAAGTTCAAGTCCAACCTGATCAACTTAGTAAGACTCTACCCCAAAATGATTTCAAAGGGCTGGGGATGTCACTCAGTGGCAGAGCACCTGGGTTGGGTCCCCAGTACCACCAGAGAGGAGAAAGGACAGAGCAAGATCAAAGATGATTTTGAAGTAACCAAAACAAGCAGATTTTCTCATATTAAATAAAATACCCTTAAACTAAATAACCTATGTTAAATAACCATATGTTGTACATGTTTATGAAACTCATATAAAAACGAATCATCACTCAAAATTGATAAAATAAATATTTATATCCACTTACTGCAATCTCTCTACAAGCTGACATGGATATTCCTGTGCCTTCAATTTGCTTCAATGCATATTCCTTTTCATCTTTTCTGCAAATGAACAAAAAAACAATTTACTTTTCCATGTATTACTTTCAGATTCACTACTACAAATACAAACACTATGAGAATGCATTATTCTCAGTGATATGTAAACACTCACTATGCCATGCACTGTTTTTATTTTTGATAATAGTTCAGTTACACACATATGACCCACCAAATGAAATTCATGTCACCATGAAAACACAAGACAGAATCAAAACAAAACTCAGATGAACAGAGTAAGACACTAAACACAGCACTACTTTCAAAGAGAAAAGCATAAACTGAAACATACTGAAAGATTAATTTCAATCCTGTCTTAATTATCTGAAGTCTATGAAAGCACCCGCTACAAATATTCAAATGAAAGATATAAATACAAAAAAAAAGATATAAATACCTATATTCATGTAAAGTAATATCATAGTATCAGAAGCATTCATAGGAAGCAAAACCCAATGGAAAACACTGATTCTCACCTAGGATAGGAGATACTCAAAAGCTCCAAGACTCACAAGAAAACCCTTTAATACTTCAAAACTTACCCACTAATATCTCATTCTCAGGAAACTTGCAGAAATCCAGCAGTTATAGTAGGGTTTTACAAAAATAGTAGCACATTACACAATTCCTATAGTATCAGGGTGTTTAACTAAGAGAAGACTGGCAGTTCAATGGTATCAGTGAGTGGCTCCTGTAACACATTTAGTACTTAGGGCACTGACAGAACCAACCACATGAAAGCCCAGGCTAGATGTTATAACTGTGAACCATACTGTGGGTTTTTCTGATAACAGGGGCATAACCCATGCCCTCTGAATTTTGCCTTATAATTAACTGTGCAATACTAAAGCCTCAGCAAACCATCACCATGCCATGATGGGTTTTGTTACCTAGCTATATCTCATTTTCCCTATTCTGTATCTAGCAGATAAAGCAGTTTAAGAGGTTATTCATAGTGAGTCTTTTAAAACATCATTTTCTATGTCTTTTGAAAGTTTTTCACAATCATCTGTTTTGGTTAGATAAACAATTTATGGTTACTTTCTCCCATAATCAGTTTGAAACTTACAACTGTTTTTCTCCCAATACATGGCATTCAGTAAATAATTAAGATTTTTTTTTTTTCCCTTGGTGGTGGCAGTAACAGTGTTGGGCTTTTGCACTAATTACATCCCCAGCCAGCCTGTTCTAAAATTTTTGAAACAGGGTCTAAGTTGCTAAGTGGCCCTGGTTAGGCTTAAACATCTGATCACCTGTTTCAGCCTCCCAGAGTATTGGGATTATAAGTGTGTACCATTGCACATGGTTAACATTTTGTTTGTTTGGCTGGTTGGTTGTCTGGTTGTTTGTTTTGCATCAGGGTCTCACTCTGTAGTCCAAACTGGCCTTGAGCTTGCTATGTAAGCCAGGTATCCATAAACTTGCCATCTGCCTGCCTCAACCACCCAAGTGCTAGGATTACTGGCATATACCACCAGGCCTGGCTAGGGTAAGTAGCAGTGTGGTAAATAAGATACAGCAGAAAGATAAACTATGATGCAATTATTAAAATAACTGTGAATATTATTAGAAACATGAAAAAATTTTACCACATTGTTACGGTTGATACATTGTGTCAACTTGGGGAGTCTAGAGGTTTGGCTGAGTGATTCAGCAGGAACCCAAGGTGCTTACTTTTTGTACACATCCGGAGCCTGTGGAATTTGAGGGCATGGACACTATGTGAAAGCTAAGCCCCATGGGTGGGGGTAGCCTGTTTACAATGTAAGAGAAGAAGAGAGGCTGCTTGCAGCCATTCCTCCTTTTCTGCTGGTTGTTTTTGCTGTGCTCTGCTGCCCTGAACTGTTTGCCTTCTGCCATGTGCCACTCTGCCTCAGAACCAGCCAAGTATGGACTGAAACCTCCACAAACTGTAAGCTAAATAAACCTTTCCTTCCTTCATTTTGGGCATTGGGTATTTTGTCTCAGCAATGAGAGAAAAGTAACCAAGACACACATATTACTAAGAAACTACATAAATTATATAAAAATAAATATATCTACATATATACATATATTAAAGGTAATACAAAAACTAAAACCGATCTGTTAAAATTCAGAAAGTCACCGGGCATGACAGTGCACATCTTTAGTCTCTGCTACCTGGAAGGTAAAGGGAAGAGGACTCTGGGTTTGAGCAATCTGAGCCCACCCTGGGCAGTTTAGCACAATCAGGACTCAAGATAAAAAATAAAAAGGCTGGGCATATACTTCAGTGCTCCTTAGGTTCAGTCTCTAATACCAGAGGGGGGAAAAGATTCAGGAAATCATGTTAACTGACTTCTGTTACAATATAGTACTGTCAGTTAGCCAGACCCAGTGGCATATACCTGTAATACCACCAAGGAGGCTGAGGAGGCCAGGGGGAAAGCTGAAGGATAGTCAGATCTACACAGAGCTTCAAAGCCAGTCTAGACTACAGACACCCTATCTCAAAACAAAAAGCCAATGCGAAGCACAGACTGAATAATGAAAGTCAATGTCTTCTTTAACTTAATTTATGGATAACTTAATTATGGTCATTTTTACTTCTAAGTAACAGAAAACAAAGCCATTTCAGTTTCGAGTTTCAAACTGCTGTCTCTATTTTAGGGTGTGCATAGGTATGTGAGCGTCCATGTGCCCGAGGTGACCAGACACAATGCTTACACCATCCTACACTACATCTACAAGTGAAAGTAAGTACTGGATACTTACCACTAAATTATTTAAATTTAATAAATCCTTGAAATAAAATTATAAAACTTTTCACATGCAATCATGATTTTAACAGAAAATTTTAATTCCCAGTTCCTCTAAATGAAATGTTCCAGAAGCTCATGTAATTGCATAGTTTTATTTTTAATACTGTAAAGAATATTATACAATCTGGATAGGTTATCGTTGCTATGGAAACTATAAGATTTTTGCAGTAAGTCAAAAAGTACAAAATTAACACATCACATTAATGGGTTTTGAATTTCACATCCAGGCTGTCAGAGGAATCTGAAAGTTTAAGCAGGATAGAGTGAGGCATGAAGCACAGGCTTCTCACTCTGAATTACACGGGTAGGAACAAGGAGCACACCCAGTGATTATCTCACTTAGTGTGTGCAACTATAACTTCCATCTGTTAAATTAATAAAATACTTTAAAAACTGCATTTTAAGATCTGCGACTTTTAAATTCAGAATGAAAGAAGTGCATATATCATCACCACTGCTCTCTTGCACTGTCAGCTGATAAACGGTGAGACTCCTCATATAACAAATGCCCAGGCCAAGAGGTCACATGGGATCCCTGACAGTACACAACGTCAGAGCCAACCTTTAGTTAGATGCCAGTATTTTCATACAAAGACTAATGCTGTGTCTTTTAGCACAGTGACCACAACCATTTCATTAACAAGGCTCATAGGGAAAGGAAGCTCCTCTCTCATCCCAAGAAAGTGTCCCACTCCAAGTGGCACTGGTAATTCACACCCCATAGCTTGGATGTTCCAGGTATATGTAATATAAGTACCTTAAAACTACAATTTTTTCTTTTGACCTAACAGTGCTGAAAAGCAGGTGAAATTAGTATCTCTGCTCTAATAGCCTGGCTTTTCAAGGTAGCCTAGTTCTGCCATGAAAAAAAAATTTTTCTTGGTCTCTTTTTCAAAACAGGGTCTCGCTATGCAGTTCAGGCTGGCCTTGAGCTCACTTTATAGCCCAGGATGGTCTCAAACTCACAAGGATCCTCCTGCCTCAGCCTCTCGAGTGCTGGGATTACAGGCATGCGCCACCACACGCGGCTTTATTTCTAAATAACCTGAAGATAAAGCAATTTCAGTTTCAAGTTTCAAACTGCTTTCTGTACTTCAATGTGTATTAGATAGTATATAATGAAACTGCATTTGGAAAGTAAGTTTACTAAGTTAATTCAGATGGTTAAAATATATATTTGTACTAAAATTAAGGCTGTGATATATAGAATTTTTAAATGTAAAACATGTCTCTTATATGTCCAAAAAACATACTGACATCATGCAAACTTTACACTCAGTTGTCGCAACAAAAAACAATTGTTTGATGGAACATTATACAACTAAAACAGAAAAATAAATTAAGCAGTGATTAGGCTTTCCATCTAAGACATTATGTTCTAGAAATTTCTTGATGTAAACAATTCTAAACACAGTGGAAAAAAATAAGAAGCATGTATTTGTGCAAAGAGTAGAAATCATTGCCTTAAAATGAAAGTTTAATCCTAGGCAAAAAAACAGGTTCAGTGATAAAAATTAACTGTAAGTCAGGAAGCTTTTCTCACATATAAAGAACCAAGTCCAAAAGGAACCGTCCAAAACAAAACATTGAAAATTAATTTAATGAAAAAGATGTTCTTAGTCTTGTACTTCAATAATGGCTAAACTTGGTGATCAGTCCCCAGTGAGCTGCAGCACGGCAAGGTACCTCTCAGCAGCCTATTTATACAGGTACAACTAGGGTTCAGACAAAGCTCCAAGCAGTGTAGACATAATTAGAGCAAAGCAAGGATTTCTGGCCAGCACTACTATACCCAGCCAACCTCTGAGCCATGTTTAATCCCAAGAATCTATATGGAACAACAACTTCTGAAGAATTTTTTAAGAAAAGATGAAGGCAGGCATGATGATACACACCTGTTACCCCAGCACTCAGCAAATCTGAGCCTTATGTGGGCAATTTAGTTGACATGGCAAGACCCTGTCTCAGAATAAAACTAAAAAGGAACAGGAATGTAGCTCAGTGTGAAGGCCCTGGGTTTAATCCTCAGTACTGACAAGAAAAAAACAAAAAGGAAGAAAAGACAAAAATACAGAATTCAAGCTCAAGTGAAAAAATTTATTAACTATTCAAACAAAAAGGATTAAGGTCCTTTTTTGTTTCTAAGAAAATCAGCAGAGCCTTAGTATTTTGTACCAACTACCTACTGAGTTCATATTATGTCCCAACATTACGACAAAATTTAGGGATGAACAAATTAGGGACCGACTACCCCAGATATCAGCTCATAACCTATCTGGGAAGAAATTTATTTTAAGTGGGAAATATACATAAGTAACTCTAACATGGTCCCTACTTTCAAGAAATACACACACAGGGGCTGGGGTATAGCTCAGTGGAATAAGCGCTTGCCTAGCAAGCGCAGGGTCCTGAGGTCGATCCCCAGTACCGCAAAAAAAAAAAAAAAATGAACTTCTGGAGTCCAAGAAATACACACAGAAGGCATGGAGAGCATACAATCAATAATTCTTTTCAAGCTTTAAGGAAACAAAAGCCATGAGTCATGTCTCTAAGGGAGGGGCTCCCTCGGCATGGAAGAGATAAAGGTGTCAGAGAACTTCAGGCAGAATATGGTACAAGAAAAACAGACATGTTCAGGAAACAGCTGGTGTCAGGTATGGCTAGAGAGCTCAGTGCAATAACGAGCAGGAGATGAGGTCAGAAAACTAAAAATAGGAACTATGAGAGTTCTATACAGAAGCTTGTAATTCTTAAGTAAGCTGTATGTATGGAATCAAAGGTTCTTAGAACAAAGAGGATACATTCATTCTGACTCTTGCTCAGAAGACTTGTACAAGAAATAATATCGAGAATAAACAAACGAGATCATATCAAATTAAAAAGCTTCTTGATAGTAAAGGAAAGAACCAAGAAGGAGAACACAACCTACAGAATGGGATAAAAAACACGCCCAGCTACTCCTCAGATAGAGGACTAATATCCAGGATATATGAACAACTCAAAAAAATTAGACACCCCTCAAACTAAAAGACCCTATCCAAAAAAGTGGGCAAGTAAGCCAAGTGAAGTGGCACACACCTATAATCCCAGCACTTGGAAAGGGAGGCTGAAGCCAGAGGATCTCTGTGAGTTTGGGGCCAGCTGGAGCTACAAGGTGAGTTCAAAGCCAGCCTGAACTGCACAATGAACTGCTGTCTCAAAAAGACCAAACAAAAACAAACAAACAAAAAAAAGTGGGCAAGTGAAATGAATAGACACTTCTCAGAAGTACAAATAGATGAAAAAAATGATCAACGTCTCTGGCCATTACAGAAACACAAATTAAAATGCTGAGATTCCATCTTATTCCAGACAGAATGGCTATCAGCAAGAAATCAGATAACAGCAAATGCTGGCCAAGATGCAGAGAAAAAGGACCCTTCTGCATTGTTGGTGGAAATGTAAATTAATACAACCACTATGGAAATCAGTGTGGAGATTCCTCAAAAAACTGAAACAAGAAATTCTACTCCACCCAGCTATTCCCCTTATAAGTATATTCCTAAAAGAGTTAAAGACATCATATTACAGTGATACATGTTATAGAAGAACGATTTATAACAGCTAAATCTTGTAAGTGGTTTTTATGCCCATCAACATGAATGGAAAAAGAAAATGTGATGTTTACACATAATGGAGTACTACTCTGCATAAAGAAGAATAAAGTTGAGTCATTTGTAGGAAAATAGATGCGCCTTGTGACCATAATGTTAAGTGGGATGAATCAGACACGCAAGCTTAAATATCACATGGCTCCCCCATACCAGAAACCTAAGATAGCAAGAGCAAAATAAAAAGAGAGCGAATAGGAAATCAGGAGACAGAGCATTTGCAAATGGCAAAGGGGGCCAAAATGAAGGAAGGGGGAGGGGGGAGGTAAATGAATGGGTATGAAAAGAACTAAGATGTGTTCTGCGCACAGACCAACGCCCCATGATGCAGATGATCATTCTGTACTGCAAACGTGCTAATAGAAAGTAAAAGCACTACAAACCTCAAAGGCCATGACATATCCCAAATGCAAGACCTGGAAACAGGTTTTATTCCTAAAAGGAATGAAAATTACATATGAAGATGAACATTACTAGAAACAAGTAACACTAAAGGCATGAAAAAGTTACAGAGGCTACTGCAGTGTAAGTATGAGGTGAAAACCTACTCAGGAGAAGAGAATGTTCCTCTGAAAGGGCCTTAAGACAATCCTGTCCAACACCCACACACTGAGGATGAAGAAACCAGGCTGGTAGCCACAGGCAGACTCAGCCTAGACCTTCCCATTCCAGCCTCATTCAGAACACAGACTAGCAGCAGTTCTGCAGGACAGGAGTACTTGTGCTGTTCTTCTTAAAGGAGAACTGCATGACCAACCGAACAGATAAGATTAAAGTCTTATTAAAAACAGATAAGATTAAAACTGAGATTTGTTTATAAGAAAATGAAGTTCAGGTCAGATTTCAGAAAGTGATGGGCGGTGACTTTTAGCACAACATTTTAAGATAGACAAGCCTCAAAATGTGTCTTGAGAAACACCCTAGAGGGATTGTAAAGAGTTAACTTTGCAGTTCTGACTTTGTCCTGGAATTCTTCTCCTTGCCTGAATTGTTAAAGTATATATATATCATTACGGCCAGAGCCTGACCTGGTCACATGGTGCAAGGTAAACAACTATGGCCAGGCCTAGACATTCCAATCTATTACCACGGAAACCAGAAATGTATATAAGGTGAGAACAAAGGCAGTTAAGGGCCACATTCTCTGGTCGGGAATGGGGGGCAATGACCAGTCCAAACTAATTCTAAATTAAAATTAATTAAAACTCCATCTGTTCTGAATGAGTTTTTGGATTCCCTGCAGAGTTTGACCCAATTTCTGATTTTTGCCGCAACACTTTGGGGGCTCATCCGGGATACCCCGAGATGGATTCCTCTTTTGAGGGGGCCCTAGCCTCTGGACCCCTGGCCCTCTCCTGTATGGCTCGGCCCCCCAGCTGAATTCAGCTCTCACCATCCAGAGAGGGCTAAAGCCTGGAGGCTGCGGCTACAAAGAAGGACAAATGGAGCTTCAACCCTCTGATGGTAAGATTCTAATTGGCTTATCTTTCTCAATGCAGTTCCTGCTGGAGACTGGGTTTGGGTCGGGAAGGGTCCTAGGTATTTTGCTGGCTTGTGGCTCTCAGACATGAGATGTGGTCTCAAGCAGCAAGGACTCACGTCCTCTGGAGCCAGGAGGAAACGTGAGAAAAGCTGCTGCAGTTAAGCGGAGCTTTTGACCCTCTAAAGGAGGGATTGTGTCTCTCTGGTGTGTGCCGAGAGAAAATCCAGCTTTGTGTTCCAAACCAGTCTCCAATCTGAACTGACAAAACAAGTCAGAGGGGCTAAATTACTTCTCCTGGGATTTTGTTGATTGTCTTGTCCGTCTGTCTATCTGTTTAAAATGCTTGTTCTGTGTTAACCCGGCTGTGCTCGCGTAGTTCAGTGCGCTCGTGTCATTCAGTGTGCTCGCATCCAAAGCGCGCCTGCTTTCTGAGATCACAATAAAATGGGTTACATGAGTTGGGGGGAGCTCTGATTGTACTCCTGCCTTTCCTACCTCTGGCAGTTGTTTACTTAAAAGCTTAACAGGTCCTGACCCTGCAGGGCTGCTCCATAGTGCTGTAGTTGCTGCTGTTGTGTGAAGCTGTATCTGCTGTGGAAACTGAGGTGGAGCCTGTAACAGATCCAGATAAAGGAGCGGGCTGAGCTGCCGCCCCCTCCTTAAAACAAACTCCATTTAGATCACTTTGCTAAAAGTAATGTTTGAGTTTCATCTCCCCACCTGGGGTGATTTGTCAACAGATGTTAACTTTATTTACTTCGGAAGAGAGAAAAACTTTTTAAGGGTGGCTGAGAAGCAAATGAGATTAAACATGGAAAAAATCATCAGGCTTTTGAAAGGGTTTCTTTCTGCAGCTCGTCATTCCATTGACCTACGTAAGGGGACAGAGGTGTCACAAGCTGCAGAAATTAAAAAATATTACAGAGATAAACAACCAAACTAAATTAACAAATTGCTAATAATGAGTTTTTGTTTATATGCCTGTTAAATTCCAAAGTACAGGATGAGATCTGTCTGCAGCTTGCAGAGTCCCTCCTGTCTGGGGTGAAAAATCCACCCCAATTCTCTTTAAGGAAACAATTGATCTTATAATGAGAAAAGCTGATAAAAGTTAAAAGGGATAGCTATTGTGTCTAATGTGATTGATGGTAATTGTCAAGATGTAAGTTTTTTGCATGTGCCATGGATCTCTAGGTCTTTGAAGAAAATGTATAACACAGTTGATTTTGTTACCTATAGATAAACCTTCCTTTGTTAAATATAAAGACCTCATGAGAAGACAAGATCCTCAAAATAAGACTACACGAAAAAATTTATTTTACACAAGAAATAAGTAAAATGGGTCTTTATGTTGTATAAAGATAAATATTGTTTTGAAGGCCTACTTGATACCGGGATAAATATGTCTGTACTTGCATTAGAACTTTGTTATTCAAAAAAAAAATCAGTTAATGGAGATCATTACAAGATTTAAGAGATGTTAATGCTTGCTCATTTCCTGTAGGGGCACTGCAACTGGGATTGCTAACCAACTACAGCTCCTAATGACTGGTTTAAATTGTTATAATTTCTTTAGATGTATCTTTGCTATGTGAAGTCTTAAAAAAAGGATTCCACAAGTGCTATTAAAAAGAGGAAAAAGTCTACATAAGTGATATTAACCTAAAATATAGTAAGTCTTAATAGAGAAAATACAGAAACACTTGAAAGGTCTGAGTATGTGATAATATATGTAAAAGTGGTGCCTAAGCTGGAAACTACAGGAAGGACATAAAAGTTGGTGGTATTTTTTAAGATGGAATAAAATACTAAAATATATTAATTACAGGAAAAAGGTTTTTATTTTTCCAAGTTATTTTTATAAGAGATCTCTGACTTATAATTCAAAGTGGTCAAAATATATTTGAATGCATGCTGAATTTATAAACAAATTGTTTTGTGTGTTTGTGTTTGTCTCTGTACAATCTGTAAATAGTTGTTTTATTCGAGCTCAACAAATTTTCTTCTTTCATATTTTTTGATTTTTGAGACAAGTGTCTGCAATCTAATTTGATTTATGGATTAAAGAGTTGCTTCTACCAAGTTGCTGGCTAATCAAAACCATGTTAAAATTGGTTTTATAAATGTCATATGTGTCTAACTATGAATGGATGTTCATAGGACATACAAGGTGGGTTAAGGTAATTAAATGAAAACCCCTTAGGATAGAGAGAGATTATGATACAGGACTCCAATTGATAACCAGTTTTTGTTCATTAATAAGGAGCCTCAATAATCTCCATAGCCTTATGGGAGACACCTTAATAAATATTATGTAAAATACATTATTGTGTTGTTTACATTGGTTATTGTTAAAAGGTGAAATTTTCAAAAATAAGACAATAAGGTTTGTTTTCTGATTAAAAGATGCTATTGGTACCAAACTAAATTAAAAAATAATAATAATAATAGCAATTTGTTATTGCTAATTTCATGGTATATTAAGTGTATTGATGACTACAAAAGGTACAGTATTCTAAGATGTAAAACCAAAATTGTTTATATAATGTTAGACATCTGCCTTTCTCTTGAGTTCCAGATATTTATAAGAAGTTCATGTCAGGCCAACATGAGGTCATCTGACTCAAATGATAATTTTTTAACAAAAACATATATAATGTAAACAGCCCAGACAACGTTATAAATTTCTTAAAAGATATCCTGTTTTAAAAAGGTTGGATAAAACTTTGTATGTATTAGGTAGGAATGATATCTAAAAGGGCTATTTTATTGGGCTGTAAAAATGTTATCATGCTTGTTATATAACAATGTTATGTATAATTTTTTTGACTTCCAGTTTTCTTTGTAAAGCTATATAACTGTTGTTCTGTTAACATTCCACAGGGATTCAACTACTAGAACATCCATGATTAAAAAAAATAATAACAGTTCTGACTGTACTTTATATTTCAAGGTACTTATAATGTAATGTCATTAATCTTCTCTGCTGGATGTCTAACAACTGAGATTTGGAGACCAAAAATTAAAAAGACAAATTGGGCTTAAAGGACACCAATATTTTGGCCAAGCCCCCTGAGGTCAAAATAACACCCAGGATATAAGGGAACCTGTGCTGCAACATCATAATTCAGTTGAGTCCCTGACCTTCTGATCAAGGAGAGTATGGGACCACAGAGGAAAATGACTGTATGGTGTATAGTGTGCCTAAGGAGAGTCACCAGGAGAAAAGGTCTCCCAAGCTTTCACAGAAAGCAACTTGGTCGAGCAAAGGCTGTGACTCATCCTGATGGCTGACACTGACAGAAGTACTGAGCAGTACTGTACATGGTTCCAAGGTAAATCCTGAGGAGAGTTAACTGACCTTGGTAGGTAACAAGACATTAATTTTAATCAGTACAGGTCTCACTTTAACTTGGTCTTAAACAACCAACAGAAAA
>PVLD010018310.1:0-39362 GCA_004027595.1 Dinomys branickii | reverse complement strand
ATTGTCGTGAGTTACGGGCCAGCCTGGGCTACATAGTGAACCCAAGGCCTACCTAAGCTATATGTTGAGACCCTGTCTCAAAGAAAGAAAATAAAAGAAACAAAAAATTCAGTTTTTGCAGTACAAATATTCTCTATTTTACCAAATATATAAACTTGTATCTAGGAGCAACAACTTCTGTGGTATTTTAATGTTACACGTATTAGACCAAAATACCACAAAATAGTGGAGCTATGCTCACTTTGCTAGTAATTGTCTGAGAATACCAGTCTTATATTCACCCTGAATTTGTTCTGGCAATGTTCAGCCATGATAAACACAGCTGTTGCGGTGAGAATGATAAAATTCAGCCTGGACGCACAGTTGCCAATTTTCTTCACCTGAAACTCTTTCCATCTCTGGAAAGAAAACGGGAAAGTGTGTGATCAAACGTGCACTGTCTCTTGTGAACACAATATTTTCCTGCTCTGTATTTTTCACAAGAAAATACTTTTTTATTGCATACTTTTAGAAAGTTGGTTTCTCTGAATTGTTTCTTTGAAAATAAAATAGGACTCGTTTTTCTTTTATAACAAAATAGCAGCGAGCTGTCTTCCCTGATTCCTCCTTGTGGATAACTCTGAGTTAGTGCCGCGGGGTTCAGCAACAGATGACTTTGCTGAGGTCACCTGGGAGAGCCTCGGAAGCAGAAGAAACATTTGATGCTTGTGCGGAGCCTCTCAGAAGAGAGGCGGAGCCAGTCCCCTTCCTGCCCAGGCAGCGGGCCATGGGGCGGCACCAGCGCTGAGGGCTCCTCCCTTGCGTGCACACCCAGCCTCTCTCGCACAGCACCGCGCAGCCCACGGGTTAGCATCCTGCAGAGCACACAGAGCCCTCGAATGGGGAGGGCCAGAGCACCAACATTTGGAGTGGCTCATTTTTCAACAAGGATTACTCAAGTACAGAATAACCAGTGACACGATTGATTTGAAACATTAAGAAAAAATAAAGCAGGTGTGAGGCAAAGATGGAGCAGCTCAGAGCAGGGCGGTCTGAGGAAGAGCTCAGAATAAAGGGAGGGCGCATGCCTCGGGAGCATCAGGAGAGGCCCCACAGTGAGACAACAGGAAGGCCAGGATCGCAGAGAGACCAAAGGGGAGGACACCACTCATTTCTGTTGCTATACAAAAATGCCTGAGGCTGGGTTCTTTATTTGAAAATGGGGTTTCTTCACCTTTTAACTTTGGAGGCTGAAAGTCCAAACCCAGGCAGCCCCTTCTGCTGCAGGTGAGGGCCCTTGGCTTTCTCACACCTGCCAGGAAGCATCATGGCAGGATCCTGCCCAAATCTAGGCTAAAACAGGAAGCAGAGAGACTCAGGGACCAGGCTTCCTCATCAAGAAACCTACTCTGGTGAAACCAAACAGGGTCTGCCCCAAAATCCCATTACTGTGGTGCCTCGGTTCACAAACTCACTTCTCATCATGATTCTGGTCACAAACTGAGCCAGATGAGAAACAGATCAAATGTCCCCATAAGCACTGAACCTCAGCATTGAATTTGATTCAGGTCTCATCCAAGTCAGTTTTCAAGCAGAATCCTGGAAAGAAAGAAGTTCGTGAACCGAGGCAGTGCAGTAATTCTATCTGAGAACAGCACCCTTACCATTTGGCCACCTTGCTAGGCTGCCTCTTTACAGGTTCCACTGCCTGCCTCCCAACATCACTGAATGTCTGGGACACAAACTCTATCAAACCATGGCAGAAAAACAAACTGGATGTCACCAGAAGGGTGGGCAGGGCCCAGTAAGAGGAGCCCAGAGGACCACAGTACGGTTGGCTTGAAGCACTACTAGACTGTTGAGATGGAGGGTGCAGCATGAAGCTCAGGGAAATTGGAGACCCACATTCCCGCATGCCCCCAGTCCTAAGGAGGGCCTCCGTACCTCACTTTCTAGGGTTTCAGTCTGGTTCTCCGGGAGAAGACAGGGCCCCAGTACATGTCCTTTATTTAGATGATCCCAGCACAAACCAGTAGGTAGGTGGGGAAGGGAGACAGGGAAGGCAGCCCATGGAGAGGCAAAGTAAAAACATCCCCTGGGTAATGAGCTCAGTCTTGCTAGGAAATTCTGTGTCTCAGAGTTGGTTGCCCGAGTGTCTTGGTGACTTTTTTCTCGTTGCTGAGACAAAATACCCAACACCTAAAATGAAGGAAGGAAAGGTTTATTTAGCTTACAGTTTGTGGAGGTTTCAGTCCATACTTGGCTGGCTCAGAGGCAAAGTGGCACATGGCAGAAGCAAATATTCATGGCAGCAGAGCACAGCAAAAACAACCACCAAAAGGGGAGAATGACATCAAGCAGCCTCTTTCCTTCTCTTACTTTGTAAACAGGCTGCCCCCACCCAGGGGGCGCATAGCTGTCACATAATTTCCATGCCCTCCTCTTCCACAGGCTCAGGATGTACACAAAGTAAGCACCCTGGCTTGCTGCTGAATCACTCAGCCAAACTTCTAGATTCCCCAAACTGACACAATGTATCAACCATAACACAGAGGGAGAAGCATGCTGGGGTTCTACACAACTTGAGTCAGTCCCTGGTGAGGGTGCTGGGTGCAGCCGCATAAACCCTTCTCCAGCACTTTCCCTGTGCAGTGCGTCCTCAGGTCTCATTCACACAGAACATTCCCAGGCTCCCAACACCGACGCTGGCAAAGCCCAGCTGAGTTAAGATCCGAAGGGTTTGGATGGAGCCACCTACAGTTTACCACAACTTGGATCTCTGTGTACCTCATACAAACTGCAGATTTGGGGTAATAGTGAAGTGTCAGGGCAGGTTCATGGGTTGTCACCAAAGCACCACTCTGAGCAGGACACGGACGGTGGAGAAGACTCCACACATGTGGGAGCAGGTGGCAAAGATTTCACCAAATCTCTTCCCCTCAGTTGTGCCGTGAACCAAACCTCTCAAACAGTAACTGTAGTTTGTAAAACTGTCTTATTTCCCTCCCCAAAACCCTTCTGTCCTCAGTCCTTTCTTGTCAGGTGGTACTGGGGAAGCACCAGCCATTCTCAGAATCTGACTGGAAGGAGGCTGAGTCAAGGCCATACTTAGTTGGGATTTAGTGAGATACGTTTGTATCAGTCACTATGTGTAGTTACATTATGGCCAACTGTATCAGTCAGTGTTCACTAGAGAAACCAATTTAATGTGAGATGTACAAATATATAAGAATGTACAGGACTGGCTTCCAGTGACCACCCACAGAGTCAGGTGTGGAGGAGCACAAGAGGCCCATCTGCACACCGGAGACAGAAGGACCCAGTCATAGGCCTGAGCTCACTACAGTGTCCCATGCAAATCCATGTTGGGAGCTCATGGGTCCGAGCTGGAAGCCAAGAGACACCGTCCAAGCTGAAGGCAAAGACGGGAGCAACTCCACAGCAGCAGGAGCCGGCCTTCCTTCTTCCTTCCCGTTCATCCCCTCAGGCTTCTTGGTTGGTCCACCCACACCGGGGGATCCGCTGTCTTCAGGAAATCCCTTCAGCCACTCCCAGAACTGGGCTGATCCAATTCAGTTGGGCATTTCTTACTCAAGTTGACGCAATCAGTGAACCATCACAGCAGCCACAGTGACCAAGAACGGCTGTCAGGAACGCCACCGACTCCCTGGGACATGCGGCACCAAGCCCACAGCCAGGTAAGTTAAAGAAGCATCTACACACCACACAGCCACCACTAAGAAAAAAGCAGGAGCAGAACATGTAGCCAACATGCCAATAAGAGAAAAGAAAAGCATTACAAAATCCCCAAAAGGCACCAAAAGAGGAAAAGAGTAGAAACAAGAAAACATTAAAAAATTGAAACACTAAGGTGGCAGGTTTCACCTCAACTATACCAGTGATCGTATGAAACATACATAGTCATAGCACAATTTAAACGTGGAAATGAGCAGACTGGATAAGAGCGCAAGCAGGCGCTCTATGCTGCCTACAAGAAACACACTTTAAGTAGAAAGCCAAAAACAGGTCAAAAGGAAGGGGATAGAACAAGATGTACAGTGCAGATACTAATCAAAATAAAGCCGGAGTGGCCATTTTAAAGTTAGACATCGTACACTGTAGAATACACATGTTCACCATTAGCAGCTCAAGCTATGTCTCCTTCCAATTTAGCAAGAAGAGAAGCAAAAGATCATATTTTGTGTTCCCATATGAAAATCAAAGGGAACACAAAATAGGATGTTTTGTTTCTGTTCTTGTTATATTGGAAGTGACCTTCAAAAGAGACTCAGTTACCAACCAACTTTGATACATTACCTTATTGATAAATGTTTCATAACCATTTGAAAAGGAATTTATTTTGTGTTCAGTGTTTTACAACACACCACAGGTACGTGCGTGCCCCCCCACACACACCCACCCACACACACAAAGATATAGATGTGCCAGAGTCCCTCGAGAAACTGAGCATTAACAGTTAACACAGTTATCATGGCTAGACAATAGTAGTGGCACCCTGAAGACTGAATTCTTTCCAGCCCATGAATAGGAAGAACTGCAAGTTCTGGCTCAGGTGTCATGGGGTTAACACTTCAGGGAAGGGACCTCTCAGCCAGCAGTGTGTGTTCAACACGGAGCAGCAAACACGGCAGTGTTATTCAGCAGCACTCAGGGTGCTCCCTTACACTTGGGCCAGTGAAGAAAAGGTGAATTTTATGTGAAAGGAGAAATTGCACTGGTGTTAGCTGATGGAAATAGAATTATTAAAAGTAAAAATATATGTTAAGCTTTAAAATTGTGATGTATAATTGGATTTCGTATAAAGCTTTGCAAAAGAATATGGAAACTGGAAATATTTCAATACTAAGCTTTAAGGGAAATAAAAAGTAACAATGTGGAAATCTTGATGAATGTGAACAGATAAAACACATAGGATACAATATGTTGCAAATAGAGAGTATCTGGTTTCTATATTCATGGAAGTTTACTGACGGGCAGAGCCAAGGAGAGCAAAGGAAATAGAGCAGAGGTCTTGGCAGGGACTGAATTCTAATGTATCTGTGTCTGTAACCTAGGTAAATGGAGCATCCTAGTTGGGTTATAACAAGAAAATTCATATGCAAGGGAAGCAATCAAGTGCCATGTGTACTTGCATGAACTAATGGGTCATAACCAGTGTCTATAACCAAGTATTGGCAAATCCATGCTGTCTGCTTGCTAATGTCCTTAGCTTACATCTAGTAGAACACATTCTTTTAGTGGATGTGTGATTGAGTTGGGATGGAAACAGTTTCCTAGTTCTTCAGATTTTTCTCCTTATCACTTATCACACAGGGATGAGCCCATCTGCAGAAGTAGGTGGGAGTTGAATCACACATCCGACCCTCCTCGTTTTGTTTGAAGCTCACCAAGCAATCTTTTCATTAATATTCAGTTTTCCAAGTACATTGGCCTCTTGGGGAAAGATTGCACTATCCCTACTTATGTGAGGATTTTGGTCCAGGCGACAGTTCAGTTTGTGATTATCAGCACAACTATTTCATGCTTATAGACCAGTGGCCATTAGTCCAGCGGCTTTCAGACTTCAGCACGCACTGGAATTTCCGGCGGAACTTCAGCACAAGTTTGCTTAACATCAAGCTGGGTTTCTTAAGACTGAGCGCTGTCAAGTCCTGAGCTGATGCTGATGCTACTGGTCTAGGAATTACCCTTTGGGATCCCTGGGCTCACCATTAGGGCACTGACAAGACTTAATTTCTGGCCCCCAGTGCAGGACCAGACCCAGAGTATCAGCGATTTCTGGGTAGATGTCACGTTATTAAATTTCCTGATGTCTAGCCAGCCTGTCTCTGGAGGCCGTGCTACTTTAAGGAGAACCTTTCAATCATGGGCCAGAGTTAAGTTACCAAATCTCTTGGCAAAATCTGTCCTGATCTTATGATTTATATTAGGAACTGTGTGGTGCATATGTACAATGTGAAACTCTTAGCTATAAAAAGGAGTAAAATCCTATTATTTGCTACAACATGAATGTATACTGCATGAAGTGAAATGAGCCAGGCACAGAGACACCAGTGTCTCATGCTGTCACTCCCATATGGAATCACAAACATTGAGGTCAAAGAAGCTGAGACTAAAAGAGTGGTCACCAGAGGATGCAGAACGTTCTGGGGAGGGAGAGACAGGGAAAGGTTGATCAATGGGCACTAAACTACTGTTAGGTGGGGCTGAGAAGTCCTGGCACACAGCTGATTGACTAGAGATCACAGTACTGTATTGTGCATTTCAAAAACTGTAAAATGCTTAAAGATATATCTGTTTTCATCCATGTATACACATATCAAAACATCATAGGATATCCCATTAATATGTGCAATTTTTATATATCTATTTAAAATAAATTTAAATAAAAAACTAGTAAACATTTTTTGGTTGTTTTTTGAGGCAGGGTCTTGCTATAGAGTTCAGGCTGGCCTTGAACCCACTGTGTAACCTAGACTGGCCTCAGACTTGTGGCAATCACTGTTTCAGCCTTTGGAGTGCTGGGATTACAGGTGTGAGCCATCATGCAAGGCCAAAAGCTAATAAATGCTTGATTCTTTACATTTGCTGTCACAAGTGGGAACTCTATTACAGTAATTTTTGAGGAATACAATCTATCTTCTCCCCTGCAAGTTAATGACAATATCTAGAAGTCAAAGAGTCTTCCACTTTTCACTCTAATCCTCTAATCTTTTTGCCTTTCATTTTTTTAAAGCAATTGCTCTCTCTTCTGCATTAGAAGAACCGGTATTAGATAAAATTTCCCGGCTAGTTTCAACCTACTTCCAGTTCTTCCCAGTTTCCCAGTTGGCCGAAAATTTGAAATGTTCTGTGTGGCCATTAATGATGACATGTCAACCTGCTTGGCTTGGGAGCCACCAAGGGGACTGGCGGAGATAGACTGGGTATATCTGAGTGGGTCGTGGAGGCGTGACCTCAGGGTACATATCAGATTCCTGGACTTCCCCTCTCTGGCAGTGTTCCCCAGCTCTGCCCCTAGCCAGCAGGACCTGAGCAGCTCTGCTCTGCCGTGCCCTTCACCGTGCGGTTCCTGCCTTGGAGCCAGTCTAGCAGGGACTGACTCCTCCAAAGACGTGAGCTGCACTCAGACTCTCCTCCCAAGGTGACAGGTGTTGGGAAGTCTGCCTCCGCAATGGACGGTGACTGACCCAGTGTCCTTGGTTCTGTTGCTTCCTTCTGCCCAGAGTTGGCAGTTCTCACTTGCCTGGCATAAGGAACAGTGTATTTTGTCTTGACTGACAAAATTGACCAAATAACTATTTCCTTCCAAAGCTTCTCTGCCTCTCTAACCTTTTCCACTGTTTCTCCCACCCCTCTTCTATGGCTGCAGTGTTTGTGTCCCCCGCACCCCCAGCTCATCCGTTGAAATGCTGCCCCTGAAAGTGATGGCATTATGAGGTGGGGCCTTCGGGAACGTGATGAGGCCTGAGAACTCTGCATCAGTGGCATCAGGGTCCTGATAAAAGAGGCCTGAGGGCCCGTTCTGCTGTATGAAGACTCAGTGATGAGATGTCTTCTGTGAAGCAGGAAGCAGGCCCTCACTGCACACAGAACTGCAGTCCCCTTTGCCAGCCTTGGGAACTCAGAATTACATGTTTGCTTTTTACTCTAAGCGGGCAAAGAGATTTTGTTATAGCAGCAAAAGAGACTATCCAGTGATTTCTTGTTGGAGTAGTGCCGCTCATTGAAATATAATTTGAGCTGCAACATATACAAAAATTCTCATTTCCACATACAACAAGTATTAAATAATGAAAGGCTCACATTTTTTTTCATTTTGTGTGACGTCTTCAAAATCTAGTGCGCTTGACACAACATATCTCAGTTGACACTTGTGCCACATTGCAGGAGCCTCCTGTGGCTCATGGTTAGTGAATAGACAGTGTAGTTTTAAGATCTTTGAGTTCTTGGAATCAGTTCCTCCAGAATAATGCGGCAAGTTCCTATTGTTTTGAAAACTGTCAGAAGAGCCTTGGACCATCCCTGAAGCCTGAGCCTGCAGCTCACATAACAAATTCTTGCTCTTAAGAGTCCTCAGGCTCGAAAGTGTGTGGTGCTCCTACCTTCAGCAAGCCAACTTCCTTTGGTGGCTCCTGTAGGGACAGCCTAGTTGATCAGCACTGAGGTGTGGGCTGCAAGCTTTCAGCCTCTGAGCTCTGTGCTCTGGCACCCCCATCCGTACCTTCAAGATATTCCCTGCTCTTACTTTACCTCCAATTGCCACAGATGTGGAGGGAAAGAGGACAAAGAAATACAAAGCATTAGAATTAATAGAGGCTTCTTGTTCTACCCTGTCAGACAAGCAGCACGGCTTGTGCTGCATGTTCTCTGTAGTTCTGACAGAGGTTTATGGATAAATAAGGAAGAGGATTTGTACTTAAATATCAGACACATCCGAATGCTTGGCTGGCCACCCTGCTCGTCCTTTTGTCTCTTGCATTGTCCTTCTCCAAATCATTTGTCCTCTAGATCTTGACAAAGCGCCTGCATAAAATCAACAGGCATGCAAAGCCTGGATGAGCAAAATTGATTTGTCTATAATCTGTTTGTGAAGAGATCAGGACGTGGTTGAAGTGATTTTAATTTCAGAGCCAAGTTGCTAGTCTGTCTTTTTGTCAGGCAATTAGTTCCACTGACTGGGCCAGAATGTGAGATGCAAAACACCAACAGGAGCCAGGCAGAGGGAAACAGCAGAATCTCTTTTGCTTCCTCGGCCTGGTCCTTGTGCCAGGCTTCTTTTGTCTCTCTAGTTTATTTTGGGTAGAGTTGCCTGCTCAGTGCCAGGTTGTGTGACTTTATGAGAGCACAGTGTTGTGAAATGGGGTAGGGGCAAAGGAAAGGCCCAGGGGTCAAATCTATATCTGAAAATTCTCGATAAGGATCTGGAGGGAGGTAACAGGATTACTGCTCTGGTCTGGACCTTCTGGGAATGTGATAAAATTCTCAGACATTATTTAATTTAGTTGTTCAACAATCCTAAATGATATTAACATCCTGACTTATTTATAATGAAATGGAGGAGCAGAAAATGAGGTTGGTATTTTCCAAAGCCACATCTCTAAGAAGTACACATTGGAGTTGATGAACCAGCTTGGATATCCATAAAACCTACTGCTTCCTGCACTTAGAATGAATAAGATTTAGAAAAAGAGGCAGAGTGATAGTGGCCACAACAAGGGCAGGAACTGTGTCTTGCTTCTTGTGGCGATTAGTCCTGATTTGTCAACTTCGTTAGATTAGGAAATGCACAGAACACATTCCTGGGTGTGTTCCGCATGGTCATGGAGGTAAAACCCTGGGCTACTGCATATGGTCCCTGCCCCTTCCTAGGGCACAGTTCCCCTGCTCTGCTTCTCAGCTGCCATGACCTAAGCAACTTTGCTTTGCCACATCCTTCCACTGTGATGTTCCTGCCTTGGAGCCAGCTGCCATGAACTGAATCCACCTGAACTGTGAGCTAAATTAAAATTTCCTTCTTTAAATTGTGAGTATTGGATATTGTGCCTGAGAATGGGAAAGCTGACCAATATATTGAAGCGCTTAAGTATCATCCAGTCCCACCTAGATTTGGCTCCCTGAAAGCAAACATGGGCACAACCACATTTATTCAGTGACCCTGTCCCATCTGATTCTCATGATGACCAGGAGAAATAACAAGGAAAGGTATTATTATTGTCTTTATCTATGTTTTTTTGCCTGAGTTAGAGAGAACAGCTCACACTCCCACAACTGATTTAAATAAATTTGTGTTATTTGAATTGTCAGGTAGACAACTTACCTGGAAAGGTTGTAAGCGCCTGCAAGCAGAGACCCTTCTCAATGTTTGTGCACCCCTCACCCCCAACATAGATAAAGGCCACGCCTGTGGTCATGAAATTTGGTCCACAGTGCTGCTCTGGGAGCAAACAGGGTCCACTTGGTGTGATCTCGCATAATACCCCACTTCAAAGCCAGAAGTACAGTTTAATAATTGTTAATGAATAAGGGAATGAATAGCATAAGGGAAGTATTTTCTTAATATAGACTGAGATAATTGTGGTGATCAGTCATTGATTAAATTAGTGCTTCCTAGGCTGGCTGATTTTATTTTTCAAAATGAATCACCAAAAATAGCAAAACAACTCATTTCTTCAAGATGTCAAAACACAATTTTAAATGTGATGTTCAGTAGTGGCAAGATGTTGGAGAGGGTTAGTCAGTGCTTACTACTATTTCACCATAATTAAAAACAACGCAAGAGCAATGTTTGCACCAATAGGCATTGAAATAGGCAAATCTAACCTCTACTTAGATAATGAATTAATTCATATTTACTAATAACATATTGCATTCACTTTGTACCATTTTTCATGTAGCTAAAAACATGTCATGACGTTTAAAATGTGTGTGTTGTCTTAGTTAATATCATGTCATCTGTCTATGCCAGGAGGCTGGCAGCGCCTCTTCTAAAAGTGACAGAGTGATCAAATAAACGCACGACTTGCTAAGGTTTTCATTTCCTGCGACGCCCAGCCAGCATATGTAATGCTCTCAGTTCCTTTCTCTTGCCTGATGATGGCCTCACAAAAGACAAAAAATATTAAGACAGATTCCACTAAGTCTTGGCTTCTTGCTCTACATTTCCTAGAAAGTGCAAGGAATCTTCAGTTGCTGAATACTCTAACCACCCTTTCAGGGAAGGAAAGCCTTTTATTAGTTCACTGTGTAGGTGTTTTATGGAAACATGATAAAGGATGGGGCACACTGTCCACCGTCCTGTTCTTACTTTCTCCAGTCTCCAGAATGCCCGTTTATCACCAGTTGATCTCATGTGATTCAGGGTGTGGTCTCCATGAGTGCAGAACTACTCACTGGCCCTGGTGGAAGGTTGTGAGTGCTGGTGTTGGCACACAATGGTGATGCCACACAGCCCTGCTCTTAGACAGCTTGTGGTCTTCTGGAAACTCAGACAATAGACTGGAAATGATGACAGGCAGTACTGTAGCCTGGATAAGTGCTCCTCATGTGCTCAAGCTTGGTCCCTGGACTATTGTGCTCTTGGGATGTCTCACCTAGTTGGAGGAAGTTCAGCCACTGGGAGAGTGACTTTCAAGGGGATTTGGGGACCCCAGATTCTTCCGCTCTCTCCCTGCTTTCTTGTCTCCATGAGGTGAGGAGCCTCCTCCACCACATGCTCCCTCCGTGTGCTCTGTGCCACCACAGACCCAAACATGACAGGGCCAAGAATCCATGGACTGGAACTTCTGAAGCTATGAGCTCAAATGGTCTTTCCTCCTTTAAACTGAGCATCTCAGCTGCTTTGTCACAGGATTAAAAATCTGGCCCACACAGAGGGCAACCATTGCTATAGGGAGGCAGGCACTGACTGTGAAGGAAGTCACGTAAAAGGCCTCTCTGGACTCTGCAGTAGACAGTGTCACAAGGTCCAGGTAAGCGTTACTCAGTGGGCAAGTGAGGGACCGAGAGTCAAGCAAGAGAGGACAGCTTGAGAAAAGTACTGTAAGGAGTAAAATGTCAAGGAGAATAGAGACCCTGGGGCCACAGCTCGAGAACTGTGCTTTTTAATATGGTGACTTTTAGTATGGTAAACACATTAAAATAAAGTAAAATGAGAATGCAGTTCCTCCATTGCACCTGCCACGTGCAGAGTGCTCAGGACCAGGTGTGGCTGCCTGGGACAGTGCACATGTCGAATAACCCTGGCATCACAGAAAGTCCTAATAGACAGTGGTACTCCAGAGGCGGCGAGGGGCCAGCAGTGAGGAGCTCTCAACAACGCGCCAAGATATTTAGATGTTGTCCCCAATAAGCTGCCACTGAAGTATATTACACAGAGGAAAATAGAATAATCAAATTTATATGTTGAAAAGTCACTCTGCAGGAATGAGAGACAAGTTAGGAGTTAGAAAGACCAGAGAAGCAGGTATTTTATTAATCAAGACAAGGGGTGATGGAGGCCAGGAACAGGTAGGGAGGTGTATAGACTAAGATACTAAGAAAAAGGATCAGCAGGTCCCATAAACCATATGGAACAATAATGAAGCAGGTGTACGTGGGGAGGAAGTGGAAGATGACACTGCTCTCTGGCTCAAGCAGTTACTAAACGATGACGTTACCCTGCATGGGAGACACAGAGGGGAGAGGTCTGGGGAGGGGTGGGGATACATTCTCCTTTACTTTGGTTGTATGCGAAGTATTTAAGGAGGCAACCAAGTGAGCTGCAGAAGGCATTTAAGTAGCCTTAATTGTGGGCTGCCAATAAAGGGTTGAAGTCATCATCCTATGGTGACAGTTGAAGCCGTGGGAAAGGATGAGCTCTGCAGAGGGCAGAGTAAGTGATGAGATGCTAAGAAAAGGCAGGACCAGTTGGAGATACTGATGAGCCCGTCTCGAGAAAAGTGTCCAGGGATGCGCTCTGTGAGATGGAAAGGGGGTTGAGACAAAGTGATGGGCATGATTTCTCTCGTATGAGAAACCCAGAGTGAGAACAAAGAGCCCAATAGAAGATGCATACGAGGAAGTAGGGGGGTAGACCATTCTCAGAGGTGAAGGGCTCAGGATGCAAGGAGAGAGGGAGGGAAGGGGTAAGGGATGAAAAAGGAATTGGGATGTGTTACTGCAAACACGGGCAACAAAGGAAAGAAAGGGAAAGTGGCTCAGCAGAAGGAGGGAGGGAGAAGGAAGGGAGGGAGAGGGGCGCAGAAGGAATGAAGAGGTGTGAGGTACATGTGCCAACTGCCCACGAGGGGTGTAAGCGTGCCCTACACACATGTACTGAAACTAAAATGTTGGGGAAAAAAGGGAAGGTGATGAGACCCAAGGGAAGAGAATGTTCTAGGAAAGCACAGTCTTCAAGTCAAGTACTTCTGTGAGCACCCTAAGAGATGAAAAATATCAACATGCTTTTGCAAGAGAGCAGTCATTAGTGACTGTCGTGAGGGTGCCTCCGGAGGAATGGCAAGGACAGAAGGTGCAGGCTGAGGGTTGAGGAGAGAATGGGAGTTGAAGGTGGAATGAGAGCACATATAAGCAATTCCTTCAGAAAACTTGGTAGCGAAGGACTTAAGATATAACCAATGGCCTGTTGTATCCATTAACGCCATTTTCAATGTCTGTGCCATAGTAGAGTTTCCTGTGAACTGAACTCTGCTCTGTCCCTGGCTGAGCATGTTGAAAGGACACATGCGTCTTCTGTACCTTTACATCTTCACCAGATCTAGTGTAGGTCTTGTGTGTGGAGGATGTTCTCCTGATACTTTTTAAACAACTGTCCAACTTTGAAACTCTCAAGCTCCTACTGGGCTTAAATATAGTGTGAAACTTTGCATATGTTTTTCTATCAACAATCATTTCTGACTGAATGAAAAGTTTTCAGTTCCAGTTGAGAAAAATGTGATACTAGGATTTAAATAAATCTCCTATTTTCAAAATTTTGTGATATGGGAGGGAAAGCCCCCTTCCTAAAGGGAATAAATAGAAGCACAAATATGTTTTAATAAAAAATTTTATTATGATTATTTACACCAGCTCCTTGATAAGCATATAAATGTAAACTTTTATTGTTGGCATTATTTCACATATGGTTTGTCCAAATTCTGAGTGAATGTTGTCATTTGAGTGTACAGATAGTGAGAAAATTTTATATTCACAGAATATACATACACGTGCATTCAGCTTGTGTCCCTCCCTAAGCCAGTGGGATGGACACTGTCCCGTTGGCCCTGCTTCTGCTCCGCAGGTGCACACTGGAATCAGTCATGTCCTCCACGTGCTCTTCACTCTTCTTCTCCTTGAGGCTGTGGATGAACCTCAGGGTGATTTCATCCCACTCCTCGGGCAACAGCATTAGCAGGAACCCGACACAGATGATGACCGTGGCAGCCAGGCGGACAACGTTGAATATCACCTCCTGCTTCAGGAGGTCCACCGCTGTGGAAGAAAAGTCTTATTGTACATCGATGAATGTTTCTAAACTTCTCTCAATCCCGGTGACCAAGTCAGAGCCACTTCTCAAGGTTTCCCAAAGACTTCAAGCTAGTGTCTTATTTTCCGTATTAAATCAATGTTTACTTTAAATTCTTTCTCTCTAAATTATACTTACCTTTCAAGGCTTAGCTCAAATTCTGTATTATCTAACTTAGTGACCTCTCCAGTTTTGTCTCTTAACACTTTCCTCTGAAGCCCTTCATCTTTCTCCAGTTTCACTGGATCATCCACGATTTTTCAAATTTGTATATGCTGTCCTTTTACAAGAATTTCTTGAGGTAAGATTCATAGAATGTAAATTAGCATACTGAAGTGAATTTGGTGGCGTTCAACATAATCACAATGTTGAGCAATAATCCTTTATCTGGCTCCCAAATATCTCCATCATTTCAAAATCCACATGTAGGGCTGGGGATATAGCTCAGTGGAATAAGCGCTTGCCTAGCAAGCGCAGGGTCCTGAGTTCGATCCCCAGTACCGCAAAAAAAAAAAAAAATTGTCGAACAAAATCCACATGTAGAATGCTCCCCCTGTAAAGCCTCATATGTTCAGAGGTGGGGCTTACTGAAGGGAGTAGACTCTGGCAGTGCTTTAGCTAATTTGCTGTAAGAGATGGGGCCTGGTTGGAGGCGAGTCTCGGGGGTTACACCCCGGAAGGATCTACCTCCCTCCCTCCCGGGCCCCTGCCCTCACTGTCTATTTCCTGGCCATCAGGAGGTGAACAGCTTCCCTCTGCCAGGCCTTTCCACCATGCCTTGCCTACACTGGTGCCAGCTGAATATGGGCTAAATCCTCTAAAAACTCTCCTTAAATCATAAGTGCCCAAAGACTTTGTCCAAGACTGAACTAATTAATCCTGTGGAGGAAATTTCAAGGTAGCTCAATGCTAAGGCTGTGGCATGACATGGTTTCCCACTTTTAGCCAAATTTATAGTGAGAATTAGGACTAAGAAGCCCATCTGAAAAGCTTTAAGTTCTGCCAGAAAGAAAGTGCTTGTAAATTTGGAGCAAAGTTGAGTGTAGTTGCTAAAAAGGTCAGCATTAAAAAGCAGTCAAGTAGTTTGTATCAGGACAATAGGAAAGTTGCCTTGGTAGCATCTTAGGAATCATCCTTGATGGGCTCCAAGGTGCAAAAGTGAAAGACTTTGCTTTGAGAAGAGAGTGCCAGGGATCCTGTCTCATTTAGGATTAACTAGAAAGAGTTACGTGGAGTTCAGCAATCCAGGAGCTCAGGGCTTCTGCAGCCATGATTGAAAGGGACCTATTTACTGCTTGAGCTTGCAGCAGATGCTGGTGTCATCCACGTGGGGCTTGTTTGGTTTTCTTTTCCAAATTGAAATGTAAGATTCTTAAGAGAACAGCAGTGTAATTTTTTGCTGTCTTTTTTATAATTCTATAGCATAATAAGAGCTCAGTAAGCATTTGCTGACTGTCCTGAAGGAAAGAAAGATGACTTCTCAAGACTTGGAATTACAGAATTTTAAAGTTGGAAGAAATGAACTATTATCCAGGTTATGCCTTCTCGTTGCTAGTTTCATTGGTGCATTTTACTAGAAAGATTATCCTGGGAAAATTATATCTCTTCTTGCCCCAGAAGAGAGTCAAATTGCTTTTCCTGGAAGACCATCTGTTCTGCCCAAGGTGCAGCTTCTGCAGCACCCCCATGGGTAGTATGATAGGGAGACCACACCCTGCTCACTTCCTGCACTTTCATTAGGGATGTATTCTTCACAGTCCTATGCTGGGGTGTCTTTTGTTTCCATAGAACTTGGTCTAAAAATATCATAAAATTAGGCTGTCAGGGAGATTACATGTAACCCAAATAATACATTTGGCATTTAATTCTAAAAGCACAACCAAGTAAAAACAGTGTTTTCGTAGCTGCAAATTTTAAATCTGTTGCATAGTTACTCTGTTGTCTGCCACTTTCATGATATTTAAAAACATCTTCTGAGAGAAGGGGCATAATTCACAATTGCTAGAAGAAACATGTCAGAGCATAAAGCAAACATGAATAGGAGACTTATGGTGGTCAGAAACTGCACGTACCAAACTGGACCAGTACCTGCATTTCCGGGGACACTGAGCACTGTCCCAATAGAGATCAGGATTGGGTATGTCAGCACCACACCAACATTCACCAGGATGTTGAAGGCTATAAAACAAAGGCAGATGTGCACGATGAAGGAGAGTTGAGATACTGCTGGTAACATATGTAAGCAGCAGAGACCACCAAACTTGTGCAGAAGAAATGTGGCATGCAATTTATTGTGCCAGGGTTCAGGCAGAAAGCACAATAAGACCTTCTATCCCAAATAAAGAGAAATGTGTCCCTTTCATAGGGATGGAGAGAAGGCAGGGACATTAGGCAGGAAGAGCCCAAGGAACATCTGTGGTTAAAGTTTTCTGGCAATCTTCCATCTTAGTGGGCTGAGTCCTTCGAAGTGTCTGTTGTAAATTTTTGAGTGTCTCCAGGACCTTCATACTTCCTTGTCCTCTTTTATCTCCTTTCTTGTGTTTGCCTGTGCTGAGCTGAATTCCCTGCAGAAAGCAGTGCTTCTTCTGGCAATCAGGCTGGGGCTGGGAGAGTCAGGCCAGGTTGGAGACTCACACTGCTCTCTATCTTCCTTAATGTAATAGAATTGATGTCTTTGCTCAGTGTGCCTTTTGAAAATTTATCCTTTAATTTTGGAGATGGATGCCTGCATATATTGCTGGAATTTGTCAGATTCTTTTGTCCTGCTTCTCTATACTTTTTGCCTGAGTTCTTGCCAATAGATGGCAGCAGGTGTATAGAGAAAATGCACAGAGGTAAACTACACCACTTATTAGCATAAAGGTAGGATGGGGCCAGGGAGAGGTTGAAAGCAGGTGACTGGTTAAAGTTAGTGCTTCATCTCTGTTACTTTCCTGTATTATATCATACTACTGGATGATCAAAAGGCTCTAATGTTACTAATTTAGAAAAAGTACAGCCAGTGACAGCCTGTGCTATTTTTTTCCCCTGGAGTGAACATCATACGGGCAAATAAGGCTGAACTCAGTGGAATCACTGAATCCCAGCGAACCATTTCCCAGTCCCGATTGTTCGCAAGGAACCAGAGGGCCGGGCCATCTAACTGACTGCAGGTGTGGATTGATATTCTCTAATTAACACCTCTGGATCTCTTTAAAGAGAAAATTATTTAAAATAATCATCTAGCTCCTTCAAAATGATCAAATATATGTTTTTCAAAGGAAAAAAGTTACAAAATACAAACCATTATATTAATATGGTTCCCCAGATGTTTGTTTTAGCGGTTAGAGTGATGAGTGTTAGCAGGTACAAAAGGTCCTTCAATCCCAGGTCCCTACGACTGTGGCAGATGCATGTTGCCCATATCTCTGTAGAATCAAAGAAGCATCTAGAACTATTCCAGTAGAATAAAAGAAGGTTCTACAACCATTCTGGTAGACTCAAAGAAGGTTGCAGAACCACTGCTATTTTCTATGCTTTACTTAGGACCAGTAACTCAGTTATGTGGAGTTCCTTGTATTTAGTAGTTGGAGGCAATGGGATTGGTCTTCACAAAACTTGCACAGACAACAGCTGTGGCAGTCCAGGCGTATGGCTTCCTGCACTAGTATCTGCTTCTTCCTCCTCCGTGGCAAGGCTGCAATGTGCACTAATATTCTAACACCTTAAGTCTCTCCGTAGACTCTGGGAGTCAAATATGGCAAATTCTGACAGGTTAGGAATTTATTAAATGCATCAAAGTTCTGCTGTACTCCTAAGTGGTCATTTTATTGGCTGAACCATTTAGGCAAATTTAATGAAAGTAGAAGTATTTTGGCAGACCCAAGCCCTTTTCACTCAGCAAAAGTCAGGTGGTTTGCTAAAATGTGCATCTGTTTTTCCTTAGTTCTTTACATGAAATAAGTACCTTTTGATAACCTAAGGAAAAGAATATCGAGTTCAGTGTGTTATAGCAGCATGGGGAGCAGCCCAAGTTTATGTGCAATTAGACAGGTTGGATGAATGCACAGAGCTAACCTGCATTTGGGCCAAGGCACTTGGTAGAGGCCAGGCCTCTGCAGGATCTGTCCCAGCCACTGCTGCAGAGGTGAGGCTGCTTACGGTATAGACTAGTGTTCCTCTCCTAGTCCTGCCTCTCAGACCAGCCTCAGCAAGACCGTGGGAGGTAGATGCAAATAAAATCTTCACAACAGACGCTTGTATGTTTTGGACTGTAAATGCATGGAGTGTTTAACATGGTCAGGAGAGAGGTGGTCTCTTCAATTTGTCATGGCACTGCTTGGGCCCAGGGAATGCTGTGGTGCCCTGAGCTGGGTCTCACAGGGCAACTGCGATGTGAGGCTGCACTTTTCCCAGTGGAGCATGGAGACCACACTATTTGGCAGACTCCACGGTCTGGCTAGCATGGGTGGCCCTGGCCTGAGGAGGCTCACATAGCAGCACACAGAAGACGTGTCAAAGGAGACAGCACATGTTGGTGGAGGACTACCTTGCTGCAAGGTGGAAACCATGTGTGCACGGGGGAGCCAAGAGCCAGTGAGATTTTTATTATGATTGTTCCAAACTAGGTTGTTTTGGCCAGGAAATAATCGAGACCCTTTTAATTAGGATATTTTGGTCTCATGAAAAGTCTGCATATTGACTCCTACTCAACTGAACAGAGAAAATGAGAGATGATAACCATACAATTTTGCTCAGGGGATTAACAGTGATGTCTGATTCTTCTCTGAAATGTTCCTGTAAGATCTCCCCTCAGGGGCCTGATGGAATAGAATAAGGCAACCCACCCAACACCCTTGCTGGAGTCAGGATATTCTTCTCCCAGGAATTGCAGTGCAGCCAGACCACCTTTGCAAAGAGGGCCAGCAGGGGCCAATGGGTCCTCCGGCTGCTGGTGATGGGTGAATGTGGCGAAGGCAGAGACAGTGTGTGGGAAAGGGGGCCAAACAAGAATGTTCTGATTCTGGGTAAACGGACACCAGGCCCTGGGCTGACTAACTGGTGAGAGAAGAGCAGGCTCCTTATTTTCTGGGCTCCTCTCAGGTCAAGCACAGCTTCAAAGCAGGAGCTGGGCATGGCAGACAGCCTCAGAGCACCCGGGAGCTGGGCGCAAGGGCGTTACACAGATTCCACATGACTTTTTCTTTGACTTCTGACTAGGCAGTCTACCAAGTTTATCTCCTACTGTCTTCTCCCTCTTGACAATAGTTTCCTATTGAAAAGCCATTCTACACAATAAGGAGAGTGAGTGGTTCCTGAAGCAGAGGTGAGCTCATCACTTTTCTGCTTAAAGATTAAATGAATTTAAAATCCAACCCCCTCAACCTGGCTTTCCATACCCCTCATGAGCTATTTCCCTCTTGAATGCCAAATCCTGCCTTTTTTCCCTCTCACCTGCACTGGATGCTCTGCCATTCTGCACCACTCTGATAATGGATGCATGGCCCGCTGTCTTACAGTGTGGCATACCTTGGATACATGCACGACGTAGCCCAATGTGGAGACTGCATATGGCTGTGTGAAGGCCGGAGCTGAGTACAGTGGTCTGAGCTACCAGTTAAACACCTTAAACCATGGCAAAAATACACCACCTGGGTAGTTCAGATCTAATCAAACGTGAGCCTGCAAAGAACCTTCTAAACACTCAGTGACATTAGCCAGTGTAGGTGAGGGCAGCATGGCATGGAGATACCTAAGGGGGAATGATCTTACTACTGAAATGTGCCCAAGGAAAGTTTGAGTGACACACTAAACAGAATACAAAACCAGAGACCACTTACCCAGCCACAGTCCTGCCATCCCACAGAGACAGCCCCACGGCAGAGCTGCAAAAGAAGACCAGTGCTCCACCTTGGTGAAATACAAGATGACTGGGGTGAAGGAGATGAAGATCAAGTTGAAGAAACCCAAGGTGGACACAAAGTGTGCAGCTTCACCGAAGTTGGCACTTCCAAGAAACATCTTAAACAGAACCTGGAATGGGGAGAAACTCTTCAGCCATGTAGTTGGAGACTGGGGGAAGTAGAGGGTGAGTTCTGTCGTTCTGTGTGGGGAACTAACTGGCTCAGAGGTGCAGGGCTTCTTGCCCTGTCATTTCTCTGGTACTATATGGGCCGCTGTGGGAAGAAATGAAAATGTCCAACATCCTTCATATAGAACAGCAACCACAGTAAAATAAGTTCTTCCTGGTGCTGAAAATGGCTGGGAGACTGTATACTATGTAAAGCAAAACCACCAGGATGGATATAGGGAGAATGGCTAGTAAGAGTGCAGACTAGCCTAGAAAAACCCTCTAGGATTGAAATGCCCTCCTTTCTTCCTTTCAAGCATGGCATTCACTGCATCCTGTTTTTTGGACAGATACTGAAAAGTAAATTGGACAAAGAACCTGCTGTTATGTTGTTGAGAGAAGTAATGCTGCCCTGGGTTTATAAACACTTTTCTTTCTGATCTTAAAATGTCTTCACAAACATTGCTTTATCTTCTGAGTTAAGAACATTTTGTTTTGATTTCCTGACTTATAAGCCATGTAGAGAGGAAGAAGACAGCAAAGAGAGGCAAATGGCTAACATCACAGAGCCGGCTCGGGTAGGAGGCCAGATCTGGAGCCCAATTTTGCCAGCTTCTTAGCCTGTCTTTTTTCTTTGTTAATCCTCTAATAAAAATGGAGCACATTATTTCTGCCAAGAATTATGGTACAAATATAATTCTGAGAATGCTAGCAAATATCACCACTCCCAGAATGAATACATTCTGCAACCTGGTCAGAATTCGCTCTGTATGGTAACAATCCTGGTCTCATAGCAATTCCAAGTACAGCTTTTCTCTTTTTTTTTTTTTTAACTAAAATTGTTATTCTTTCTCTCGGAAGACTTAATCAAGAGGACTTAGGCACGTGTTACCCTTTGGTCACATCAGATATCTTGGTGGCATTCCTGTGGGGACCAAGTTAGACACTAATGGCCAGTGAGTGAATGCTTGTCACACAGAATCAGTGGGCCAGGAAATGTCAGTATGGAAATAGACTTCAAGCCCGCTGAGCCGCAGTCGTGGTGAATAATCAAAACAGGCCTTCAGGAGGTAGGCAAAGGACATTTTCTGCCTTTCAAAGACTATTTTCTTATTGAAACACCAGGAGAGGTGACACTGGAATCATTACAAAGTTTGCTCTTAAAAAGCAGAGCTTTGGGGAATGATCATTTAGATCTGCTCTCTGATTCCTTGCTTCTGAAGTCAGGTGCATGACCTTGAGTAGAATTTTCACAGATGACTAGGAAACTGCAGTGCAGAACTGGTGGCAATTATGAGTAGACTCTGAGCACCCCTCATCTGAGGACTCCTGAACAAGATATGCACTGTATATAAGTGCTGTTCATGCCTTGCTCCAGCTGCAGGCCAGGCCATGCCCACATCTTCTAGAAGCACTGCTATCTATTTAGGCTGATTATCTTATGGAGAGAATTCTCCTGGCCCAGTTATGGAATGTATTCATTTGCTAACATGCATAAAGTTAGATATATCAGACAGAGGGAGTGTCTTCATTTTGCTAATCATACAAGTTCCTATGGTATGGGGTCAGTGTGTAGCAAAGAGTGACCCTCATGTGACAGCTTGTTTATTATTTCTAGTATTGCTTCAAAGTTACGATAAAGACCACCAATAAAGTAAATGAAGGAAACACAGGAGAGTAGAAGCTCTTCTGACATTCCTGCTGTGATTGACTGATAATTAGGGTGGGGGCACAGACTTGGTTGTCTAGCCTAGCTTCAACCTTGGTTCTATCCTTTTCTGGCTGTTGGACCTTGGGTAAGTTACTAAATCTTTGAAAGCCCCAGTTTCCTCATCTAGAAAATGGGAAAAAGCCTCTATGCCTCCTAAGATTGTGTTAGATGAACTTTTCTGGAAGATACCACCATATAGCAAGTACTCAATAAATGCTATTTAAACTGTTATTTAAGCACATTTATTCTTTTTCTAAACAGTGTTTCCATTGCCCCTTCTTACTTTATTGCTTAAATCTAAACTATGAGCACAGGAGAAGGCGCACAGCATACCTTATACAGTGCGGATGTGGAGGCCGAGCCCACTGCGAAGGCCACGCCTATGATGGAGTCGGCGTGGAAGTTGTCTGCATAGGCCATCATGACGATGCCAGTAATTGCCATGATTGCAGCGACTATCTGTTGAATGGAATGGAAAGAGGAAGAAAGAAATGATGACTCTGGATCCCAGGTTAAGCAATTTCAAGGCATCATCAAAGTTGGTACATTTTTCTTAAGTCTAATTACCTGTTCTATACCACTATGTAAGTATGGGAAGGGTCAGTATTAATAATAAGTGAGTGTGCTTGTAAGACACACACAGGTTATAGAAGTTGCTATTAAGGAATAGTAATTTTAGCTTAACTTTTAGCTCAACTTTCTAGAGCTAAAATATTCACTAATATGGATAGTCACAATATCCGTGTTAGTGAGGTGGATTTAATAGGGAGTTACTTCCAAGTATTTTCACCTATATTGCATTCTCTTTCTTCAGACAATTCAGCATACATTTTAACCAGTCGCTTGGATCAGTGCATGTTTCTAAAGACCTCCAGAGAACCAGGACTTGATTAAGGAGACATAATTTTGACATAGCTAAGAAGCAAAACTTACATCAAAGGCAAAAAGGAAATCAAATAACCTCTCATAGTAATTTATAAAGGAGAACATGGAATCTGCACCATCACTTGGAAGGTCAAATGGAGGACACTTCTTGCTTTTGTTTACAAGCAAACTAATTCCATTTTTGTAGGTAAATCACAGAAAGATAATTTCAGTTGAGCATGCTAGAACATTTATTAACTACATGAAGTGAAATATTAATAATTTGAGGTCATAATGACTTGTTAAATGCTAGAGTTCTTGGTATTTTCAAAATAGGAGTCCACTGCCCTAGTGAATGCCGGTTTGCCAGCTTCTTTAATTGCCATAAACTGGTTCTACTGGGAAGCATTTCAAAGCTACAGCAAACAGTAAACTAGCAACTCTGAAACAGGAACAGTATGTCATTTCCTCATTGACTTTAAAATTAAGGTGAAAATTTGTGCAAAATTTAAGCCTACATAGAAATTAATTTTGTTAAGCTTCAGTTCTGAGTATTCCTAAATAAATAAATTCCTCCATTAAATAACTTTTCCACACCTGTGATGTTTGGGGCCCTATTGGACATTATTTGTGAATTATTTATTATCAATAAAATGTAGATTATTAACACATGACTTGAGGCCCAGAGTTTGATGCTGAGGGCGTGTAATTCAGACACTGCTCAAATGACACTTTTATTAATGCCATCAAAGGCAAGCACACTACTGGCTGTAGAGTAGCTGCACACTGGTGTCCTTTGTGAAGTGCTTAGGAAGCTTGCAGGGCAGCCCAGCCAGGCTAGGTCAGGTCAGCAGTCTGCAGTAAAGAGTGAAGGGCGAGCTACTCATAGCCCTGTCTGGGGAGGCTGCTTGGCAGGAAGTGTTTCCCTTGTGGCGTGAATATCAGTTCTCTTATGCTGCCAGGTGTGTGCTCCTGTTGGGTTCTGCCTCAAATGATGGGGAATAGAACTTGATACACACGCCATGAAGTGTGAAAGAAATTTGCCAAACAAGTGATAGACTCATACATAAACACAGTCAGGGAGGTAATCTAGAGAAATTCTGTGAGGCTTATCGTTTCCCTTGATTTGAGGATTTATAGTTCAACCAGAGATCTGCAACCAGTTTTGGGCTACCTGGTTTCAGACAAATGAAAAGGCCTATTCGATATTGGTATTTGGTTTTTGTGTTTAAATACTGTTCACAGGTTAAGTATTCATGTGCACAGGCTTTTTTCCAACAGACTGAACTCAGAGAGTAACATATTTAAGTTGACATTTGCTATCAATTGTATTTTCTTGGTTAAATAAGCATGTGGTTACTTTGAGACAAGGTTAATAGAACTCAATGTTAATTTTAATGAACTTTAACACAATGTGGTTTTTCATAGTTCAAGTTATTAAAATTATGCTGTATTATGTTTATATTTAGGCTATTGTGTAACATATAGTTCTAAGCTTAGAGAAGTATGCAAACATACCATAAAAAATAAAAAAAACTGAGGGGGCTGGGGATATAGCTCAGTGGAATAAGCGCTTGCCTAGCAAGCACAGGGTCCTGAGTTCGATCCCCAGTACTGCAAAAAAAAAAAAAAAAAAAAAACCCACATGTCTGAAAAGTGACAAACGTAATATATAATTTACATAATATTACATAATACATAATTTCTGCAGAAATGACCATGAGTGGGGGAAAGCTTCCATTTCTGAGTTAGTAAATGTATATACGTGAAATTTCTACACTAAGTTTTCTCAAGATGGGAATTAGATATGACTAAAGATTATATAATTTTATAGAAATGCAAAATTATAACCACAGCGACCCTCTTCCAGACCTCCATCACTTGTTACATAAGTGCTTGCAAAAATACTTGCCTGGACCACTTAAATAGACATAGCAATTGCATTAGTGTCTCCTTCAATTGCTCTCATGCAGAGAAGCATTTTTCACTTTAGGGGACCAAACAGCAAGGTTAGCTAAGCTCAGAAAGCCAGAAAATCTGAATATTTGAGATGTTAGCACAAGTCTTCTTCACAGTATGGGCAGTGATTTGTAGGCTATATAGGAGGTTCATGGGGAAAGTTCAATTACTTGTCACATTTTTATTTAAGTTTAACAGCTATGAGGATAAATTCTCAATGGCATGTTTTAGGAAATTCTCAGTGTATTTTCTGTCTACACAGCAGGAACTAAAGGAACAGATCACCTCTGGGAAGGATAATCCCAGGGTAGCTCTGCTTGGCACCATTGGTTTAACTTTAGAGAGTAAATACTCTTTAAATATCCCTAGATCAAGTATCTTATGCCCACATCTGAGTCACATGCATTTTCAGAATCAGTCATCAAAGAAGAACAAATAGCTCGCTCTCCTCAACAGAAACTTACAAAATGACTTTTTTGAGCTCAGCACCCTGGAAATGTATGTCCGAGAAGCCAGTGCCTTAAATTGTTAGTCAACAGTGCTCATGGTGCTCACTCACAGGGTGACCACAAGAAAAATGCTTCTGGGATGCGTGAGCACCCTATGGGGACCTCATTTGCTAAAAATTACCATGTAGTGTTGCCACCTGATTGGATTCGAAGATGCTTGGCCCTGCTGACAACTTATTCTGGTTCTGCTTCTTTCCACCCCAGGGTCCAAACAAGGTGTAAGAGCTGCCCTTGTCATCTACTGGGTCTAATCTGGGTAAGAATATTAATAACCATAGTGACCTCAAAACTGCCATTTCCAACTCACGCCCTGGTGTGTACACCCATGGTGAGGACCCCAGGAAGAGGATTCATCTATTTAGCACCTCAGAGGAAGGTGACAAGGACTCTGAGCCATCCTGCTCAGGTTACACCCCTCAGAGAGCGCTCTGAATCCATGTTCAGGGCCAGCTAGAAGGGACTGTGAGGCCCCTGGAGTCTGTTCCAAGAGTTTAGAGAGACAACTTGTTCCTGCACTAAATGCCCCTTGTGACCTGCAAGGAAGCTATGTTTCTCTTGCCTTTCAATGAATTAGTTTGTACAGATAATGGCTAGAAAAGCATCGAGCTTTTGGCTTGTTTTGGTTTTTTGTTTCCTCATTTTTTCCTTTTTCCATTTGGCTCCAAAGACCACACAATATGACCTCTGCATCACCTTGAGGGTTCCTAGCTCCCCCCATTCACTGTGGTTGCCATTCCTAGGTGGTCTCCAGAATTATTTGCCCTGAATAATTTGATTCTTCCTATAGTGTCCCTTTGAGGGTTTTCCAGGTTTAAAAGAGTGGTTGTAATTAGAATCTGTTTCCTCCCTTTGCCTGGAGGCTAATATTGTAGTGCTTTCGACAGTTTTGGAGGAGTTTCATTAGCTTGGCAAGGGCACCCTTGAATGCCAGAGCCAACAGCAGGTCTCAAGCCACAGTGCTGGCTATGGCTGCACTCAAACTCAAGACTAGAGGTCAGCAGGGGAGGTCAAAACACACACTCAGGCTCAGCCAGGGAGAGATGCGCTGAGGATCATCCTTTCCTTTCTGAGGAGTTTAGATAGACTCATATTCAGAGAACTGTGACTACACAGAACGCTCTAACTTCTGCACATTGTTATACTTCAGGTTCTGTGAAGAACTGGCTCTTGCTCAGATCCAGGTAAGCCTTTTATGCCAAGTATTCCAACTTTAGAATGTCACAGAATGACAGAATGTCATAAAAATCTTCTCTTCAAATTTTTATTCTTTGAATTTTTCTAGGTAACATGTATGACTTTCATGCAAAAGTTCAAAAGCCTACAGCATAAAGGGTTAAAACGAACAAAATCTGAAATGCAACCAAACACATAGATGTGACAATCTCTAGTCACTCAGCTGCTGCATATGAGGAGAAGAGGGGACATCAGCTCAACTGATAGAAACTCAAAGAAGGGGTGGGTCTGTGAGCTCCTAGGCCCCACTACTTGCTTTTCTAGGCATAAAGTCCATCTGAAAATCATCTCAAAAGAAGACCAGGATAAAACGCAGGGAAAGGAATCTCACAGGAAAGTACTGATGGGGGTCTGTGGGGAGTAGACACACTGACCGCAGTGCAATGAGGAGGATCGGGTTCCATGTGGGGCCTGCAGACTCAGAGTTATCATAACCCAGTATGCTCCTCTCTCCATTGTAGTTAAAGGGACCCCCTGGCCAAGAAGGGGCTGAGAGGAGAAGCCTACCCTTTCCCCTGGGAAGCATGGAAGGTCCAGATACAAAGTCTGCCCTACATATGAATGGCCGGTTACCAAAGGTAACAGGGAAACCAAAGTTCATCTTAAACTTGGTCTTAGTAACACCAGGCCAAATAGCTGAGTAGCAACTCAGCTCCCCTGTCCTGTCTCAGAGTTTGAGTGGAATGAAGTGTAAGGTGAGGCAGTGAAGGAGCTCATTTAACTGCCATACCCCAGTCAGTCCTCAGCAGATATAAGAAAGTCTTCAAGACAGCCCAAGTTTAGAAATTGGACTTCCTAGACCCACATAAGTGCTGGAAAACATATGAGCTCCAGGTTGAATGACACAGATTCGTTTACTGAATCTGCTAAAAAGGTTGGAGATTTTCTCTGACCACCAATTTTCTCTATATTATAAAAGAAATTAAAAAATGGAAAAAAATTCTGAAATCATAACACAAAACACACGGGAGTGACAAGCTCAGGAAAAAGTTTTTAACTTTCTAGTCTGACATCTAGTTATCACTGTAGTGTAACAGTCACCAGCAACGGAAGGGTTCACTTTCAGTCAGGGGCTCATTTTCCCTGGGAAGAGCCTCTGCTGCTGTTGCTGTTGGCTGTGGTGTGGCTGTCTTGTGGTGCAAACCTTGGGTCTTGTGCAAGCTAGCCCGGTGCTGCAGCACTGAGCTACATTCCCAGCTGAAGAACTCACTTTTACCACAGTGATCGTGGTTTCTCTGATTCTCATGATTTTATGAATTGTAGCTAAATAAGACAGGATTTCAGAGACAGAAAAACACTCGATTTAAAGGTGCAAGAGCTAGATTATGACTTTGCAACATTTTTGCAATGTTTTGGAAAAATGTCATCTTTTAAAGACATTTATTAGTTTACATGGATGAATAAAAATGAGCTGCAAGCAACTACTCATAAAAGAGCTTTCTAAGACACAAAAGGTTACTAGTAAAGCAGTGGAAATACCTTTATAATTGAGAAATAATGTATAGAAAATTGTGTTTCCATCTATAATTCAGTATTCCAAGGAAACAAAATATTAAGAAGTTATTCATAATATATAATTCACTTTATGCTAGTATTGCCTAGTGGTGATCCAGATAGACCAATATTTGCTGATGTTATAACTGACAACACATTTTTTATCCTGTCCTTGATATTATTTTGACTTGAAAAAGTAGAAGCAAAAGGTCATAACTTCTCATATTGAATATGACCATGCTTGAGTCTAAGCAAACAAGAGTTATAATCCAGTGTCTGTTTCTAAACTCCTGATGCTTTAACATGAGCCAGAAAGATGAATTTTAACATGAAGATAGAGAGAAACCATTTAACTGTTTTTTTTAAGAGAAGCTGGGGGTAACATCTGGAGGGACTGGGCTTTAGCTTACTTATAGATGAAGACCATCCAAGCAACATGGATGTTATCTGTGCTGGATTTGCCCTCCTTTAATTTCTCACATGACCTAATTATACATGTTCTCTATATGTCTCCAGAGGAAAAGAACTGCTGATACTATCAAAGGCAAAATGCTGAATATGTTTTGGTGCTTCTCTGATTCCACAGCCTGATTATGGCCATCATTAAAATCACACTTTTGGGAACATGGCATTAAACAGATTTTAATGTTTTTCAGTAAGAAGTGAACCACTTCCTATCACTTAAAAAGGAAAAAATAAACCTTACTTCAATGAAGCCTGACACGACTGACTGCTCTTTTGCCATCTGTGATGTCTTAATTTATTTATTAGTAAACAAATACCTCTTGACTACTTAACCTTTCTTCTCTCAGGTCTTATTGCTTACAGATTTTGTATTAGTTTCCTGAGGCTGATGGGGCAAATAGCACAAACTTGGTGCTTTAGGCACCAGACGATTCTCTCACAGCACTGGAGGCCAGATGTTGACACTCCAGCAGAGGAATGCTCCTAGCAACATCTGTAGAGGAAGACACACCACTTGTGGTGTTCGTGGCTGCGCTGGCATTCCTGGCTTGTACTATATCACCCCGATTTCTGTCTCTGTGGTCACATTGCCCCTCCTCTTGTGCTGTCCTTTCCATGTGGGCCTCTTACAAGGGCACCTGCTGTTGGTTTGGGGCCCATTCAGATTACACAGGGAGCTCTCTTCAAGAAGCTAAATTAATGACATCTGTAAAGACTCTTTCCAAATAAGATCACATTGATAGGTTTTGGGAATTAGGACACAGCTAGATCTTTTTTGGAGCCACCATTCAACCCCTTGCATATGACAAACTCAAAATGTCAATGGTTAGTAGCCTTTAGGAAGATTTCTTCAATCTGTGTTGCACAGCTGAGATTTCTTTCTTTGCACGATCTCAAACATTGTACCTTTTTCGATATGACCTCTCTCATTAGTGAGGCTCCTGGTTAAATACATTCATTCATTCTAATCCAGTTGTTTTTTCCACTGGTAAATATAAAAATGAATGTGTTGAGTTACTCTTTGTATTCACATGCCACTTGACTGAGTAGAAAAGTTCCTCCCCAAATATCTTCTTCTTTCTCCTCTTTTGAGAAGATCCTTCATGTCCACCTGGGTATTCCATGGTCATGGTGAAGAGAACAATTTCATAAGCATGAATTCATCCATGGTATCTTCAAATATTAATTGGATCCTTACTTTATGTGTAGCATAGGTCTAGGTCAGTGGTGGCAAATCTACGGCACATGTGCCACACACAGCAGGCTATTTATATCAGTAAAAGCTCTCAGAGGTTTGCCATCACTGCAGTTTAGGAAATAGAGACAGCACTCATTCAGGGCACCACACTACGAAGGGCACCACACTTGGTTTCAAGTTTTGTTGTTAACCATCTTGAAATTATTAATAATTTTTAAACAAAAGCCTTGGATCTTAATTTCATACTGGATTTAACAACAATGATGTATCCCCTCTTGAATGGGAAGAGTAAAGGGTGTGCTCTGAAGGACGTGTCAGGGACAGCCACCACCAGCGCTCCGGGTATCGTGCGCGATGCTAAGCCCTTCAGGTGTCAAGTCTAAAACAGACGATAGCTAGTAGAACGTGTACTTTCACGCCTGGTCTGCTGTAATGGTGTCAGGAACTGACTCACAGTCTCAGCTTGTCTTCTGTCAAAGCTTTCATCTTATTGTTCATGACAAGCTGCAGTTTTGAATTTGTGAATAGCATCTCTCAAGATACAATCAGAATTTTCTAGTTGTTTTGTAAAGAGCTAGAATCTTCCTGACCCCTGAACTCCTGGGTTCAAGTGATCCTCCTGCCTTTGTCTACCATATAGTTGAGACTACAGGCATGTGCCATTTTGTCTGGAATTTAATTGTCTATTAAAAAGAAAGGTTTCAGGGATAATGGCTCTCATAAAGTAGCTTTCTCTCTCTGTCTTCCTCTTCTCCAAAAAATAATTTCAGTGTTTGGGAAGGAAAAGGACCTTGAACTTATTGCCAACAAGAGTAATATTTTGATAGCAAAATACATTCCAAATTCAATCTGGACATCTTTTTCAGAGAAGAGCAAGTCTATAATGTTAATACCCCGGGAAAAGGCTATTCATTTGGATCTTCTTCTAGAGTTGTCTCAATATTTTCATCATGGTGGCATGCCAGATTACATGAATGAGATCTGCCTCCTGAAATCTGCATGGTTTCCAAGCAATCTATTTCTGATATAGAACAAGCAGAATTAAAAATATATTCTTTTTAAAAACCCATGTTACTATGGGAAGGAATAAGCTCAGAACTGAAGTGGTTGGTATACATTTAACACAGTTCAATTAAGGATTTGTACCCCAAAGTACAAGTTGCTGCTTTTAGTCACCCTAGATATACAGCTACTTTTAATAGCATCATGCCATCACAAGTGACTTTACTTACTGTTTGGTAACCTTATCTACTTACACCAATATTAATTAAATATGTCTGGATGGAGGTAAAAGGGGTTGTCCCAAAATAGGTTGATCAAAAAAACCTAAAAATCCAAATCTTTACAGCCACTAATTTTCACAGACTCTTCTTTCCTAAGGACAGAAGGAGCTGATGACATTAATCATAAAAGTGGGACCTGTTTTTTTCAATCTGGTTTGGTGCCTCCTATTACAGTCAGCTGACTCCCAAGGAGAAGTGATCCCTTTCCCTTTTCATGACACTGGGATGGCTGGGGCTCCCTAATGCCTCTTCAAGTTTCGATCTGTACTCAGAAGCAGTGGGAAGTGCTTACTGACACTCCACGAGCCAGGGCAGCTCCCCGGATGCTAGGATTTACGATCAGGGCGGTATTGCACATTGAATGAAGTGTGCCATTACCCTCACTCCCATGAACCTGTCTTTCAGCACAATCCAGGACAGCAAGAAGACAAAGGCTTTGTTACAACAGAACAGGGCAGAGACATCCGTGGCCGTCAGCTTCTTTAAAGCCAGTAAATACAGGTAATTTGTCAAAGTCCATAGAATAGAAAAGGGAGCAGTTCTTTTAAGAAAGAGCTTCAGTGTCAGACCATCTTCACCAAAAATCCGACTGCATTCCCTAGGAAAGACAAAGAGGTTAGTATGCAGGTAGCTAACGGTCACCATCTTGTCTGGCTGACTCTTCTCAGCCATTTTCAGCAGATCACAAACGCTCAAGGCCCTCAGACATCTGCGGGACACAGTGAACCCCATGCAGGCTTCACAGAGGAAGGTGCCCTCCTACCCAGATACTCTCTTGAGAAGACCAGGGCAGCCATTCTGCTATTCTGAACGTTCTTGAGGAAGCCTGCAGAAGTACAGGAGAGAGTACTTGCTGAAATCACTAGCAATTGCAAGCCTTTTGGGGTTTTTCCTCCAACAGGTAAGTATGACAGGACCAAGATGGCTGCTGTCATGTGACCCAGCTTCAGATGACTCAGAACTCTGTGCGATGCGGACTGTCATCTGTGTGTGAAGCCACATACACCTTGGGAGTTTGTGATTCCTCAGACACTGTACTTCTTCCTAGTAAATCTGTTCAATTGACTGAGTTCTTTCCCTGCCAGGATTTTTAAGGCATAAAAATGATGAAAGTCTCTGTGATAACTAAAATTAGCAAAAACTAAGTATGGAGTCTAGGTTGTACTTATATATAAGCACTGGCCATTCGAGATAACTCACCTGAATTCATTGTGTGAAAATAATCACTTCGATTAAATCTTAATTAGCCTGATATCTGATTAAATTGCTATTTAGTTCACGAGCTCATTTTAATCAAAACATTACAGGGATCCACAGACAATATTGGAAGTGAGACAATGACAATGTCTATACAAGTGTTGACTGAAACAGACTTGGCAGTAAGCAAATGTAGATGTTCTTTCCTAAGTTATTCATGAACATTTAAGCAAATATAACCTGCCAGGCATTATATTTCTCAGAGTTGTACACATCTCATGTTCAAAGCAACAAATTCCTAACCTTTGAACATATTCATAGCAGAAATTATTTATATAATTCTAGGTAGTACTACTAGTAGTTTTTCTCCCAGCTTCCTTGTGTGTGTGTTGAGGCGCTCTGGGGACTGAACCCAGGGCCTCTACACTGAGCTACATCCCCAGACACTCCCCCTAATGTTTTTTAAAACAGGGTCTCCCCGTGTCACTAGTTGCCCAGTGTGGGCTATTTGCGATCCTCTTGTCTCATCTCCCAAAGTGCCGGGATTACAGGAATGCGTGGATACACCAGCTTCTCTCCCAGCTTTTATTGAAAAGATATCATCGTGTCTTAAAAGGACTGCAAAGCAAAGCAATCTCCACCCAGTGTTTGCCTCTTGTTAATAGGGAAGGCTCCCCAGCAGGAGTCCCACACAGAGTGAGGGAGCTGTAAGGGCTCTCAGCACAGGGAGCAGGGCTTTCCATAATGGGTCTCAGTAAAGGCTGCTGTCAAGCAGCTGAGGATGCTGGGAGTTCTGTGTCTGCAATTCCAACAGGGTTAAAAATGCACATTGCACACACAGCGCCTTTATTGTGGTTTTACTTTCACATCAGATAGAGGAAGGAAGGATTTTCATAACATGAAAATGAGAATTCTCAAAGGTAAATTTTAACTTTACAGAGACATGACTTCAGTAAAGGGATTAAATAACATAAAAGCAGAGCTTTCTTTAATGTAAACAGAAATTTCATGTGGTTGCATGAATAGGAACGTGAATGGCTGCTCTGAAACCCAACAGCCACCGGGAATTCCGCAGCAGCATCGCGCTTGGGATGGGCAGCAGTATTCCTAGATCAGCCTGGGCACAAAGTCATGTTCTGTCCTCACAGAGGAACATGTTCCATGAGAAAGCTGTCACGTGGGGCTGGAGCTGAGAGTTGTGGGTTTATTCTGTCACCCATAACCACGGAATGCCTTTGTCAATACACTTTTACCGGTAACCACAACAAAACACATTTCTGACTAAAGGATTTCTTTTCCTTATCACTGGCCCTACCGGGCAATTGTTCTTCCTACTGGGAGTGCACCACCATATGGGCTTGAGTGCTCACACGCGAAGTCTAGACCGTGTCAGTCTGAGGAAAAGGCTGTGGCAGGTGGCTGGGAAGTGCTGCACCCGGCAAGGCCCGGCCCTCAGCTGCCTGCTACCTCACCAGCCTCCTTTCTTTTCCCATCTCCTCCACTGCCAACATCCGCCTGCTTTGTCACTACTGTTGCAGGAAGTAAAGATAATCTATCCAACTGTCAGGTCACCTGTGTGAAACCTTGTGCAAGGTAAGCATTAGGTGTTAAGAAATGTGAAGACCAAAAGATGCATTTTTCTGGGAAGGACTTAACAGTAGGTCTCTCTTTGGGATGATGAGGTCAGAAGGTGACAAATCCTGTAATGAAGCATGGGAAGTGGGGGAGCACTAATAACTTAACCATGGTCATCATTATGGCAGCAGTGCATCATATAGCACCCTGAGCACCTTTTATAGGTGCCTGACAGCGAACAGTATATCTCTACTCCAATTCATTCTTCCTAAAGATTTTTTTCCTAATAAAGCATCCATATTAAAAAGTAATGTATAATCTTTACTTTCTAAATTTCAATTCCCTTAAGGAACTTGAATTCAGTTAGCATATAATTGGAATAATTGAATCTTCAAAACTACTTCCAAATTGACAACCTTACTATCTAGGTTTGATGCTTTATTGAAAATTCTTTTGATGCCAAAGATAAGAAAAAACCTGAAATGCTTTTCTACTGTTCAGGAGAAAAATAGTCAGAAGTCCTTTTGCTGGGGAACAAATTCTGTTTCCAGTCTTCTATACTGACTCTATTTTCTCCTCATTCAGCTGCAAGAGCTTGGGAGTACCTCCTTGGCAGATGGTATTAATGAGTCTACAGGGAAAAAAGATCAAGGATCTAAGAATTTCTGACAATGTTTGCTTCTCATTTTGCTCTCACTGGAGAACAGTCCTTTCAAAGACAATATCCTCTATTTTATGATAGAAGCTCTTTGATGATTTGATTTCAGAAATGGCCAGTTTCACTCCACCCTAACAGGTGGAGATGTGTTGTCAAACCATAGAATTTGCAAAGTTCGGAGTTAGTTCATCATGAAAGATGGGGAGAAGATGAAGTTTATTTCCCTAAACAGCACCTCCGTCAGCAGCGGCCTGTCTCACGTGTGTTATCTTGGATACACCAGCCCGGCCTGCTGCAGATGTTCTCGAGGTCCCATCCCTCAGTACCTCTTTTGTTGATTTTATCCCCGTATGTGTCAAATCCAGCAAAGCCTTTGGGTAGAGTACGCTTCCTATCTGCTACGCACAGCCACGTTCAGACAGGGACAATTGCAGTCTGATAACCATATTCCCCTGCTCTTTCTCATTAAATGCTGTCCTTTAAAATACATGCACACCAGGATCATGTCTATTTGATGGGAATTAAATACAAAATGTCTTTAGAGGTCACAGAGAGATACAGGTTTTCTTCTAAAGCAGACAACATTTATTCTCTTTAAAGTTTCTTAAATTATAATTGAATAGAAAAACACCCATAGAAAATCAGTTCAAGGACTGACTTTAACATTCCCCGGCACTTCCAAGTTGGTGACAGGAGATGAACGTTGAAGATAGACCCATCACAGCTTCAGTTTTGAAGAATAGTCCTTGTAATGCACCAATTATAATAATCATTCCTTATGTTTGTTACCACAAGTGAATGAGGTGTAGGGATGACAAAGAAAGGTTATTTTGGCTTCTGCAAGACGAATTTGGTATCAATCTGCTCAGGAGCAATAAACTGTTTCTCTGCCATCTGCTGTCCACCGAGATCCCTGTTTTCTCTGTGATGAGTCTGAGTGATAGATTGTCCTCAAAGCTATTCCCTATCTTTGGGCTTTTCCTTCTGAGCAAGGTATCCTAACAAAACAGCTCTGCCCCAAGTGCTGCTTCTTTTGCTTTCCTTGAGTTCTGCACAGGCTGGGTTATGTTAGTCCTGCCAAACTCCTGAGGTGGGGCTGCAAAGCCCTGCTTAGCATGGAGCAACTGCCAGAACTAGAAGCCTTCAGCACCCCAGCTGTATCTGTGCAGTGCTGGTGCCCGTGCCAGTCCCTGAGTGCTCGCAGCCCACAGAGAATGGCGCCTGTGAATGTTTCCTAGGGCCTGTCCTCCCTCAGTCTGAAGTCAGGTCCTTTTCCTGCTCAGGCAGCAGAGTGGTAGGAATATTGAGCAAATGTTTGTGCAACAAGTATTCTTATGAGTATATACTTTTTATCTGTGTTGGGGACACCAGGATGTTCTTTTAATGTTAATTAAGGTTAATTAGGTGTTAATTAAGGTTCCACTATTTATAACTGTTTGAACTTGGACAAGTCATTTAACCTTTCTGAAGTTGTTTGCTGCTAAACTAAATCTGGGCTAATAGCACCATCTCAGGAGGTGAATGTTGCTACCACTAAGGATGATGAAATCAGATGAGAGATACAAAAGCACCAGCACAGTGCTTGGCACGTTGTAGACACACATTGGTCAGAGTGGGGACTTATTCCACGCTGGGGCGTGCATTTACCAATCGTAGCTCCTGCTCCTCCACCCTCCCACGGTGAGCGCATCTCACATTCCGAAGAGGTAAGAGTGTGAATATTCACATACAAATATTTTCAAATATCTCCCAGTGACCACTTCACATTTTACCTACCTGAATTTTTTCATTGGCGATTGCTTTTCTTGAGCAGTGGCCAGATGCCCAGAATAATAGACCGGGAAAAACATAATGTTCCAGTTTGTTGAAAACCATGTCATGAAAAATGGACAGTAGAAGTTCTTATAAGTGATTTTTACAATCTGCGTGGTTCCAACCCATGATGATGACACCGACAAGATGATCAAGAGTCCCCAGACAGCCTTCAGAACCGCCGCTGTGCAGGACAGGCAGCGAGCCTTGAGTCTGTTTCCTTGGTTGCTGTTTTCAGGATGCGTCTGCAACCCATCGTCCCCTGGAAACAAGAGGGGAATATAAATGAGTGGAAATCAGATTATGAAACAGTAATCAGATGCACCAGCTCCTTAAAAATAATGGGTCCAGACATGTAGACAGCAGAATCCCTCATGCTGTCTCTGGAACCTCTGCCCTGCAGGTACAGTGGAGATGCGATGTCACCGGTGTGTGAGCGTGCTCCTGCGCGCGCGGATGCTGTGCTCTTCCGCAGGGCACTGTCCCCTTCCTTGGAAGAACATTCCAAACTCAGCTTGGAGAACCTTTGGCCTTGGCATGTGATTCACAGTCTTACGTGAGCAGATGAGAAGTGTGCCAGGAACTAGCAGAAACCCTAAAGAGGCATTGCAAGACCCCACCAGCCCCTTACTGCTCCCCTCTGTCACTGAGATGGAAAGCCCCAAATGGAAGTTGTTCTTTCAGTCCATGTGAAGGAATGAGCAGAACCCTGCTAAACAGCTCTGTGTCCACCAACATGAAAAGTGAGAAAACAACGTTTGGTTTTATATTCCACTGAGATTTTCTTTTTAGTTATAATGGGTATTGAATGTAGGTTGTTCACAGTGAGCTAGATTATTAGTCCTTTTCATTTGGACACAGGGTCTTGCCAAGTTGGGAAGTTGTCCAGGATGGGCCTGAACTTGTTGGCCTCCTGCCTCAGCCTTCCACACTGCTGGAAGGCTGGCGCATACCACCAATCCTAGTTTCATTGACATCTTTTTGAAATGGCTGCAAAGACGATTATTAAATTGAAAAGTGATGTGTCCTATACACAGAGCAAGTATTCACTACACAAAGTCATTTCCTACCTTAGCAAATTGCAATTTGATGTATTTCTAGGAACACAGTAGACTCTGCTTTGTAGTTTTACATTTGCTAAGAAAAGTTAGTAGCATTTTTTCACCCTAAAATAACCAAAGCTCTCCGAAATTGGCAACCATAAAAGCCTAATGGAGAAAGTAAGTTCAGCATAATGAATTCGTGTATGGATCAGGAAGCTGAATAGGATTGGAGGTGCTCTGAGTCCCCAAGCTGAGATCCCAGTGGGGGACTCTAGAGGAAGGAAGGTGGATTATTTGCCACATTCTCCTGAGCCTCCAGGAATGACCTCGAGCACAGGCTCGGTGCTGGTAGTGAGAAAGTCCGCCAGTGGCCGGGAGTGGGCTTCTCTCTCTGCCTCTTCAGAACTCGCTGGTCTGTGGCCAGCTGTGCCTTGTCTAGGCACAACCGACGCACTGGGTTACAAACTGCTACCCGATGAGGCTCTCTGATGCCAGCATTTGAGGATGCAAGCTTGCCAAGTGACCTTGTCCCTTGGGAGTATAAAATGAGTTTGAACACAGTAATTCCGGCAGGATTTGGAAGTCTTGCACATGCCCTAAATTCTCAGGGCCTAGGCTCTGGAAGGTAAGGCTGCCACTCCTTTATCTAGTCAACAAACCTTTTGGAGTCTGCCAGGGGCTGGGAAGCCAGCTGAATCCCCGAGGTTCAAAGAGGAAAGACTCCAGCTCACAGTCTAGTGGAAAACCAGAAAACACCCAGTGCCAGAGGATGAGGGCCAGCTCTGCAGGTGTGAAGCCACGTGAGGCAGAAAAGCACTTGCTCAGGGCGAGGGTGGGAAGTGCTGAGGAGAAAGCTCTGCAAGGCAGCGATGCAGAGCTGAGTGTGGAGGCCAGAGCGAGCCAGCTCCCGGGGCTGCGTGCAGGTCCTTCCTGCTCTTCAGGATAGGGCTGGAAATGTCTTCTCAGCCACGTGACCTATGCAGAGAGCGGAGGAGAAAAGGAAGGATAAAGGGGGAGGTGGGGTGAAGCCGACACGCTGGGAGGCTGGGAGAGGACCCAGCCCTGCGTGTGCAGTGGGTCCTGTCCATCCCACGCTGTAGGTGAGGAAACCGAGGCTTAGGTTCTGGATTCCCAAGGATGAACCCAACTCAGTTCAGTATGATCGTAGGGTCCCAGATTTTTTTACTGTGAACATGCATTCTGTTTAGATCTTCGGCATCTATCTTTCCTTTTGAGCACTGGAAGTCTCACAAGTGGTTCAGAAAAAAATTTCTTTTCTGGCCGGCATGGTGGTCTTTCAGAAGGTTTAGCAGTCGTGGTACCCAAGAGGAAGAAAGCGCGCCCTGCTACAGGTCGGGTTCATATCTGGGACTATCTCTTGAAGCAGAGGTGGTTCTACACAGATTTTAAGCGTCTCTTGGAGTTACAGCGGCCGTCATTGCCAAGGCTGCTTCTGTGACAGCGTCATTCTCCGCACGGTACCTTTAGTGATGTCTGTAACCACCAAAATCCCTCTGTTAATTTAAAGCTTAGAAGGATTGAGTCTCCAGAGCTCTTATTTTTCTCTCCATTATTTTAAAGAGTGATTTTCTATGGCTTTGCTTATAGTGTTGTATATATCATTAAAACTGGTTCTGTAGGAATGGTTTCTGTGAAGCTTTATTGAAATCATACAAATTGATGGCAGAGGCCAGGAAAACATGAGTTTAAGTCCTGCTCTGTCATTGTGTGGTCCTGGACATGTGTTTAATTTTTATCTTAGCGTTTTTACCTGTGAGGCAGTGGAAAGATCTGTCTGATGAGATTCATTTTGACGTTAAGGGCCATAAGAGTCATGAAAGGACGGTGAGCTGCTCTTCAGTTTTCTTGCCCTTTCTCTCATGTACCTGGTGCCATAGAACAGCTCCGAGTCCCTTTTAAACTCCACAGCAAGTACATTATGTTCCATGTGATCCATAATGGTATGGTTTAGAAATTTGTAATTCCTGTATGACAGGCCACATCTTTATTACCCAGCATATTTAATTAAATGGAACACTCTGTTTTGTAAACCACTGGGATAATAGGAATATGACTGTAATTCATTATAGCCAATGAAGACTTTCTGAAGATTTAAGAAAATGTGATTTTCTTCATTTAAAAAAAAAGTCAATTTTGGCCCTGGGGCCTACAATGTTGTTGAAATAACAATTATGACAATTAAAAGTTCTGTTCTGAAAAATAACCTTTTCTCATCTAAGAAAAGCCTTTATGCAGTTATTAGAGCCCCGAGGTCTCTCCGACCTCCCAGGTCCCGGCTGTCTCTCC